>SCHK01264743.1:0-15781 GCA_004124795.1 Poropuntius huangchuchieni
AACCAACTGTAAACACTCAGAGAAGCTAGCATTAGCACATCTGAAGCCCAATTTCAGATCTAAACCATCATTAGGTTTTTTGCAGTACAGGTAAAGTGAAACACCGCTGCGCTAGAACAAAGAGTCAGATCAAAAACTTGTGTCTTTGTGTTTGAGAAATTGGCGGGCTCCAATCGAGCCTTGTCCGATGAGCCATGGTGAGTCAGTGCCTGTACGAGTCAGACATTACACTCCTACCAACCGTCAGAAGCATGCTACTAAAACATGAGGACTATCTCCATGTCCATAAAACAAGGATTTTCACTTCTGGAACGTTCTGGGGCAGGGATCTCTTTGGAAAAACATGCTGGACTAAGAGATATATATTCCCTGTCAACATTGCATGATCTGGTCATATTTACATTTTTAGATGACAAAATGTGTTGTGATATGTCTTGGAAAATGCTTGCTAAGAGCATATTTTGTTCACGGTGGAACCCATGCGATTTGTACAATGAGGGGCAATAAAAGTGAGTACTTGAAATATTTCCAAAAATATATCTGGCATGGTTTTGGAGTGAAAACATCTTTTATGGTGGGAAAGTATTATTTCTGCTGAAAGTGTATATCGTGAGGTTATCAGAAGAAAAACAACATATAGAGTCAGAACCAGAATTATTGTGCATATCTGAGTAGGAAGGAAAATCCATTTTGAGATGTTACGAAATCTAAATGCTACAGAGAGATGGAATGCATTTGTTTTTCAGTTGCATGTGTTTTCTAATAATTAGAATAAAAAATCTTTATAAAATCTGATTTAAAAAAAAAAAAATCTGTATGAAATGTGTTAAAAACTGTATATCTTGCTAACTTTAAATGATATAAATGAACAGACACTCCAAAACCTATTTCCAGATGTATATTTCCATAGCTATACACTAACAGTATAAGAACATTTGTAATAAATTGTTCATACAAGTTATTCTAAAAATTGCATTGACAAATAACTAATGCTAAAGTTGCTTCTGTGCCCTTTTTATATGTAAAACAAAAAAAAAATATTGTTATGGCTGCAACTTTGTTACGCTTGGGAGATTAAAAAAGTAAATTCAAATTTGAAGTTAAATGATCAACTTGGCAACCTAAATTATTTATTTTTCAGATACGTAAATGTGTATTTTTTTGCAAACACGTCATCTGCTTACTGTCTGCTTTGTTGAAACTGTTAAATGTGTGTTAATTAGGAGAAAAACTCTAAATCAAGGTGTGATTTGATTTTTTTTTTATTTAACTGTGAAATAAATGCTTAAATGTGAAATTGCTAACACACCTTTAATATACAGTGCATACTATGTATATTGTGAATAAATCTACAGTGCATACTATGTATATTGTAAATTTCCCTTCATTTTTGTATTAAATGTAAAGTGTAACACTGTTCTGTGTACTCCACAGTGTTGACTTATTTTGCTGTAATTGCATCGTAATATATCTTTCACTGTACGAAATTTCCTTTATGATTTTTCTTATGAAAGTAAAATACTTAAATAACATTGCACAACATACAAGCAACTGATATGCATTTATTAAAATACTGGAAGAGAAATAACAGATCAATAATTAACTGTTAATAATTAATTGTTAACTATTGTGAGTCAATGATGAGTCAATTAATCAATAAAAGATTTTCTTTCCCATATCAGTTATTTCAATTAAGCAGGATTTACAGGAAAACCATGCATCATTGTTTATCAAATCTGATCACGTAACGGCTTTCTTGCATTGAGGAAAAAGCAAGTAAAACCTTTGGTTTTTAAAAAAAAAAAAAAAGGTTACCTTTTGAATTAAACATTTTAATATTGCAATTATATAAAAATTATATTCAATTAAATAAAAATCTAGAGTGAATTAGTAATGTATACTCTACATGTCTTTAATCTCTCTATACATTTTAAATTCAAGCACAAGTTATTTATATAACATAACACATATTGTATCTTATTATTTTTTTATTGTATCAGTTAAAATCAATACAATTTAAAAAAAAAAAAAAAAAAAAAAAACTGACAAGACTATTTATTTACACCAATACACATTGTGCAAATGCACGTAATGAGCGTATGTCAGCAGATCAAGACCAAGTCTTCCCACAATGCCTGTTTAACTCACAGCTAGGATGAGTGCAGCAAGCTAACAAAGTTATCAAGGTTTGCTATATCGATTAGTATTGATTAGTCACATTTAAGTGATGCTAAGGATATGTTACGTCCAGAGATAAAGCACAGGTGAGCGGACAGGGGTATCTGAGGTCATTTCATTAGTATGCTGGCTCCTATGTGTCTGTCCATCTCCCTCCTGAGTGACATCAGCAACAGGAAATGGGAGATGATTCAAACACATGCAGGGAAGGATGATGATCCGCAAGAACAGGATGATGAAGATGCCGGTCATCGACGATATGAAATCTAGATAATGACAGCGCAGGCTACCTCGGCTCAAGGCCTGCTTCTGACTCAGCATGCTTGAAGTCTTTGCTAACGTCAACAAGATCCAGCAAGAAAAATTTAAAGACAAAAAGAGCAACAGAAGCTATCCCGACAAGGACAGATGACAGGCTGACACACTTGAGGAGTGAGGCAATGGCGGCCGAGAGGAAGACTGTGTGATTAGCTACACGCATTAGCATGCGAGTACACTCAAAACAACAATACTTTGGCTAATAATAAATCAATTGTGGACAGTAGGAAATGGGTTTTCTCAATAAACTAAGCTGTAAATAAATCAAACTAACTTACAATAGCACGTATTCAATGTAAACCTACAACATTTTCTAATAAAAACTTCCTTAAATCGTAACACATAGGAACATTAAACAAACAAAGTTTCCCTCATTTCTTTATCTTGCTCAGAAATGCATAAAATAGGCTAAATACTTCATTTTAACATTTGATCTTCCCATTCGGTTCCATGCAAAGCATGCTGGGAACTGGAAATCCCCTGCCTGAGAGTATAAAAATGATCCACGTGGTCCTGTTGCAAACGGATTAAGTAATTTTATATAAATTTGTTGAAATTAACTTTACAATTTGTGTTGCATTCGCTCCTTTTAACCAAATAAATGGAGGAAGCAGCATTTTTGAGTGTAAGCTGAACCAGTATAATGGATGCAAAGAACAGAATGAGGCCTTGTAACACCATTAACTGAATTACCTGTCAACACTTGTGTTTTACAAACTGTAATTTTTGGAGAGGTGACTAAACCTTACCCAGAAGCAACATCATGCAAGAAGAACCATGGGATCAGCATGCAGGAAGGTGAAAACATTCATGGCTCTGTGTTCCCCAGCGAACAACATGGGGATTTTTTGGAGGTAAACAGGTTCCAGCTTCCCTTTACTTCTCGTCCCTCTATAAAACAGTTAATAATTCTCAGTCACCATCTGACAACATTCTAATGAGCTATCATTTCCTGTAGCCGTTACAATTTCTGTCTCCTATTTTTTTCCCCATGCTATTCATTTCCTTGAGACTGAATTCCTCAAGCCTTGAGTCACAGATGACCTTTGACCTCAGGTCCCCTCTAAAGCTGCCAGCCAATGTTCCCTCTAAGCTGTGCATGTGCACGATCGCACACTTCTAATGTCGCTCCCGTGCAAACAGGAAAAAAAATCTACAGATTCTAGACTTTAAAAAAATAATAAAAACATGGACTAACCTTGATATTTTATAATTCCGAGTTTTTAAAATAAAAGATGGCATTTCAAACTCAAGCCCTCTGATTTTTAGTCCAAAAGTATAAATATTCAAGGCTGACTAATTCACAAGATAAAAAGTGCATTACTACAGAATTTCAGTCATCCAGAGAGACAATGCATCATTTTTTAGTGTTTTATGAGCCTGACAAAGCTTATCTTGACAAAACTGAGTTATCATGAATTTTCTTAAGGAAAACAAGACGATAAAATATTAACATTTTTTAGAAGTCCAAATGAGTAATAATTAATAATAAAATTAAGTCAAAATCTAAATTCATAAAGCATATTGAATCATACATATAACTAATTATGCATTTAATCATGTAAATTGATCTAAAACACACATATAACAAAAATATAATAAATTCAAATTTATTAATTGATATTAAAGTCAGATTAATAAACTAAATTAATTGTGTATTTAATACACACACACACACACAAACACAGGAATACATCTGTATTAATGTAAAATGTATAAATGTACATGATTAACAATTATACATTTATATTCTATGCCTGTTTAATAATCTAAACTATTTTATTTATAAGCTATATGTTATATATTTCTCCGTTCAGGTGGATAAAGGACACGCCCAATAAAAATAGGTTGTGCTCAGCAGGAACAAAAATTAGAGGGAACATTGCCGCCAGCTGATGAAGACGGCCATCTTTAAATAAAGGGTGGAGGCCATACAACAGTGTAAATCTACAGCTTCTCACACACAGAGACACATCTGTACGCAGTAATGACGTGAGAGGCTTAAAAAAGGCCTTGATGAGTTTCTCCTAATCATTTACAGTGCAGGTATTTTAAAACAAAAGAAGGTCACGCTCTGTGGAGGAATTGATAACTGCACTGCCGTTCACCTCTGGTCTGGTTCTTAGTGTCAGTTCAAACTAGCTCCATGTTACATGAGGATCTTTCCCAATGACCTCATAAGCAAACCATGAGGACGTGTCCTGAATGGAGATCCCCGAACTCAGGGTATTAATCACTCGCACACACACACATACACGCATACATTGCTTTACGTGCTCACATTCATTCCTGTTTTCTCCACCAGCTGTGCCAGTCCCATGTTTAAACAGTAAGAATGAAGTAAAAAAAAAAACAGACTAAACAAAGGAGAAGAGGAAAAGAGAGGGGTGAGATCACTCCTATTTTGGAAAAGACTTATCAGCACGGGACTGGGAGACAGGGAATACTGATCTCTTCCCCTCTGGGTCTCAATGCTGGCTCAGAAGAGAAAAAACTGAGTAATTATAGCACACTCATACAAGTGTCACTTCCCACCACAACGGCTAGACACTCGTCACCTCGAACGCACAAACACGCATACACAAAACAGGCAAGTGTGCATACGAACTCACACCTCCACTAGAGAGCCAAAACATTTACATGTAAAACCAGATTAAAGATCCAAAACCTAGTGAGCCACCTTTTTACCTACTGCACATAGGCAGCTGTCTAGCACCTCATTAGAGATCAATTTGGAACTACTTGAAAATTGTACATATATTTCAATGTGTTATTTGTAGTTTGTAATGAGTGGAATTATGAGTGAAATTTACTAGCAATTTCTGAGTAATTCTTTTTCCACTATTTTTTTCAGTGTGCATATGCAGCAATTCCATGCACCACTCAAAATGGCAGTCTGACGCTCAACTAGCAATTTCTTTCAATAGAGAGTGCTATTAACAAGCCACTAAGCTAAAACATTATACTCTAATAAAAATAAATACAAACCACATTAAAATATTGTGTAAAATGCACTTTTTTAAAATCAGATTTTTAATTAACTTTCATTTAACATTTCTATTTTTAATAATTTTCAGGACTGAATGATACTTAAAAAATAAATACTGTTATAAATTAGTGCTGTCGAATGATTAATCGCGATTAATAGCATAAAAAATACAGGCTTTTGTTTGCATAATATATGTATGTGTTCTGTGCATATTTTTTATGTATATATAAATACACACACATACAGTATATATTTTAAAATTATTTACATGTATTTACATTCATATAATTTATATTATAAATAAATATATTTAATATATAAGCATAACATATTTTTCTGATATATATATGCATGTGTGTGTATTTACATATATATAATAAATGTAAACAGCACAAATACAAATATTATGTAAACAAAAACGTATTTTGGATACGATTAATCGTTTGACACCACTATTATAAATACATATATACACACACACACACTAATGTGTGTGTATACACACATGTATATATATATAAAACTGATATATATATATAGGTATAAATACAGATGAAATACCTATAAATTAAAACTGTATTAAGTATATAAATAAATACTTAAATACTGTAAAAGTACTGATGATGATGATAATAATAATAATACATATTTATTTATGTATTTATTTTATTTATTAAAACCAAAAATACAAAAGAAATGTTAAGAATCGATCAATCGAAGGCTCTGCATAACTAGAAAGCTGCTATTTATACTACAATAAAAAGCTGTCGCTCACTTGGTCTTGGAACAGAGCACCAGTGATCAAAGACGCTTGTGCTAAAATATCAGCTGAAAATTCCAATTGACGTAAACAAATCATTCCTAGGTGCCCATGCAACAAGCTTAGGCACGAGAGATCAGACAGACACCAGCCATCCTCAAAGCGAGCTCTGATTACACAGCAACACAGTTCACAAAATCACTATGGGTGGACTGCTTACTGACTCACTGGAGGACCAAACATGCCCAGCATGACTGTGCGGGCAAGGCCAGGCAGGGCTGCTTACGGCTGGGCCAGAGGAGGAAGGAAAGCTGGGGTGTCTGGTTCAGGAGGATGTGAGGGAGAAAGTTGGTATTGCCACAGTCCACCCTGCAATGCCCTTCCCTTCCTCTTAATCTTGAAACACTGGCACTTCGGCACGGCCCTGAGACACACTGGATGGTGAGTCTGCAATCTGCCTATTCTAGATAACCACTGCACTGGTGACCCTCTGCATAACTGCAAACACACTGAAAGACGCTCTAGTCATGTCACCAATAAGACCACACAGACTATACTGACTAATATATAAACAATTAATAACTGTTAAGCTCAACGAAGATCAATTTTCAGATAATGAAAAGTGTGCAAACAAGTAAACAGGATATTTAAACCTCAGAGCAACACTCGCAATGGCATCCAATATTGACGCACTTGCGGCTTCACTGCAAGTCTAACTCACTAACAAACATGAGAAATAGGTTCGTGCAATGAGACTCGTAAGACGGGAGTGATGACTGATGATTAAGAACATGAGTTTTGAAACGGAAACACACGGCAGCAACAGAGCTCCACTTACGTACATATATCAATACAAACACAAAGATCGAAGATCGCACGTCACATAGAAAACATCTGCATAGACCGATTGGACTTAACTGAGAAAATACTAAAGTATGAGCAATAATAACGATTTTAAGGATGCCATAATTAAACATTTCACCTGTACATGCAAAATCTCAATTTATCTTTTGCTACATGCAGTAGAGCTATATAAGATGGATGCATTCACACACCTACAGAGCTGTAACCGCACAGAAACGATGCTTTCTGTACAGTCATACAGTGAAGCAGCTGTAGGTTGAGTTATCCGGTGAGCTCTAGGTCTGCGGGTAAACCGTGCTCACCTTCAACAGGATGTCACCTAACCAATCACCCGTGCCCCAGAGAGTCACAGCCGAACGAACAGATATCAAAGCTGATAACTATCATTTAAAATGTTTTAAACCGACAATATCATCAAGAAATCACAGTCCTATTAGGATTTTTCAAAGCACAATTCAATATAGCGTACATTTGCCATTTATACTATTCATTTGTTGAAAGTTATTACAGTAATTTGCTTAATTGTTTATTTCATTCATTTATTTTGTGCATTAAAATTACAATATGCATTTGCATAGAATCTAATGTTTGCATCAAGATTTTTTCTAGAGCAAACAAGACGCTTTCTCTGAATTCATTCCCTCTCTACAAATTCCTGTCATTCTGATAAACAAATAATCCAATAAATGAATAAAAAGAGAATTTAATATACAATTTAAAATTAAAATAAATTCTAATATTTCTATAAATTAAATATATCTAAAAGTTCTAATATAAATAAACTTGCATGAAAAGGGATTTACACCTGTTGTGGGGTCATGCAACAAGAAGGTTTATATTAAAAACTTATAATAGCCTATGTACTGCATGAACAAAGAACTCACTCAGATATTTGTATTTATCTAGAGATCTGAATAATTCAGCAAAATGCCCCTAATTTTCCCCTAAATGCATAAAATGTACTATCAGGCGATTCAGGTTTGGTTCTGATTTATCAAGAAAAACTCCTGAAAAAGCACCTATACGCTGGTATGCAAATGTTCAAAATTCTTGCATGGGGTATGCGGCTCACTTCTGAACTTAAACTTTTGTGCGTAAAAAAAAAAATTCCCCTTTCCACACTAACACTGACCAGTTTCACTACAGTTGCCCCCCAGTGCAGTTTAAACATACCTGAAATAAAGGCGTTAAAAAGGCCCCATGACTCAGATTCCCGGCTGGATGGGTCTGCAATGACTCGTACGGCTTTACCGCACAACATGAGGCCTTGGGCAGGTCAGGGAAACAGTAGCTGCAGATAAAGCTGTCACCTCGCTCACATCTAATGAAATAAGTCATTGATCGATTCTGTTCTGTCTTGCTGCATAAAGCCTTAGTAAGACAATTAAAGACCTTTTGTTCACTGTTCAACACTTAAAAAGCCTAGTTTCTGCTGTACACTATGGCGTAACTTGATTTTCAATCAGTTTATTCACCCTCTTGTGACTCTGATCCGGTATCTGTCTACTCACAAATACTGAGAATAAGGGGCTGATTATTTTCTTGCGTATTATTACGGTCAGTATTAGTAAGATAACTCATACTAACATTCCAGTCAAAAGCTTGGTCACCACCCAGTCACCCTCCATGGGGACTCAACCCTGAGACCTTCAACTCAATGCTGTCTTTGTCCAGTGATGCCTCGAGAACAGGTGACTTTGCCTTCCGTGCTTTCCAGAAAAGAGCAAGAACTTAACTCCTCCATGCCAGGAATTCAACACCAAATTAGTTATTTATGACCACAAGTTAAAGCCTATGAGCGTACCAGAAATAGCAATGGTGGTCAGTTAGTAATGTCTCCTATTAGCACTGGAATGAGTTCAGAGCTTTGATTTGATTTCTCCTGTCAGAAGTGTCTTTCCCATCCATCCACTATTTTCTTTAGGCCTGCTTCTCTTTTCTGTCTTGTCACCATCAGTCACATTTAAAGTACTTTAATTAAAAACTAGGTCATCTGCATATTCTTTGTTTTGATAATGTGAGCATTCACGAATGTTCTTAAGGAACAGCAGGAGATACTGTCAGATGGAAATGCATGGAGAAAGGACGCATCCTCTGTCAATCATTTAGTTGCAGTTCACTTTGAGCTCATATTCTGAGCCCATGACTATCAATACGGCTGCGAGGCCGTATTTGAATAGGCACAAAATAAGCCACACACAAAAGCATTTTTTGAATGAAAACAACCGTTTGTCTTCACCAATCAACGGTAATGATATCATCGATGGGAGGGGTTAACTGAGGTGAGACCACAGACTGTTTCAGTATGATTTAACTACACAATACACACAGCATTAAGCCAGCACTTAAAGTGATAGTTCACCCAAAAATGAATATTCGAAACCTGTTTGACTTCCTTTTTCCTTTAGCAGATTATCTGAACTGCTTTACTCTACACAAGGAAAGTGAATGGGGACCAGGAGCTGCTTTAAAGGGTAAAAACACCATAAAAGTAGCATAAATGTGGTGTATTTAAGGTCGTATGAAGCCATATGATAGTTGTTATCATTGAAAATGTTACTGGTCACCATTCACGTCCATTGTATGGAAAAGAGCAGCTTGGACAATCTGCTAAATATCTCATTTTGTGTTGCACTGAATTAAAAAAAATTTTTTTTTGAGTGAACTATTCAATTTATCCTTTTGGTTAACACAACCTGAAAGCAAGCCTACATAGATGGAGTGCATGTTTAATATCTACAAGCAAGCTTGCCCTGGGCAAGGCATTATTTCTAAGATCTCCCTTACGATTAGCCTGCAAATCAGGAAATAACAACAATAAGTAGCATTAATTTAAGACAGAACAATAAGCCACACTCCATCTGAGACAAAGAAAAAGCCTTAAACAGGAAATCAAAGCCTTTCAGGACTACTAGAATACAGTAATGTCAAATCATGCATAGTCTGAAGATAATTTGCACTGAGTGAACAAGGACAAGGTTCCATTCCAGTAATTGCTTGTTTTCATGTTTTGTTCCGACTTCTGAATTCTGTTTCTCCTCTCGCATTCCTGCAAAAAGCTGCTTCAGGACCCTGATATCCACTCACGATTGATAATTTAGTTAAGTGTACTTCCACAAAACAAGGCAAGACCTGAACTAACCGACGTCACAGTTATTAAGCCCTCACAAATCAGCTAAACTTGTCAGAGACTTTGCCAAAACGTAATGCAGAAAATAACTCTTAACTGCAAAGATAAAAGATTTTCCATTATCAACAGTTGTAATTTATAGACGTCCCACTTTAAGACAGGAAGATCCATACAGCAATAATAGAACACACACTGACCAGACTGAAAACAGACATCCATCATCTAATCGTATGTTTGCTCTTCATTTAAACAATTCTTTTATGGCCACCCTGGCCAAAGCCATTGACCTGGTCATGAAATACAATACATACAGAAACTGTAGACTACATGTATTTTCAAAATTCTTGGCAGACAATGCAAAAAGGCATTTCACTGGTATTAATCTTAAAATGGTAATGTATGTGTCTCCTTTATGTCTCACAGATAAGATGCATCAAATCTGTTTCTTCTTTAGACAAATATTTCATGCTATTTTCCTATCTGTAATATATTCTTATAGAACTTTGCCTTTAAAATTATTATAGAACAATACATACATTACAGAACAAATAGCTGTTTTTCTTTAAAATGTCAGCTGAATTTCAAAAGAATATACCTTTAAACTTAATTAGTGATTTACAATTTTTGTAAATGTAATGTGCATTGATAAAACATAATATCAGCGTTAGAACCAGCAAATTAACAAAACAAGGAAGAAGAAAAAAAGCCAGCAAAGTAAAATTGTTTTTAACAGATTCTAAGGGTCAGAATTACACTAGTGCATAAACTGGCATGTATGTATTCACTTAAAAATAACATTTATTAAAGCACTGTACTTCAAATAATTATTCTTTTCTTTTCTCTTAAACATAAAGAAGGTTAAAGTACCTTCTGCTTGTACATTGCTCAAAAATGTTTTTTCCTTGCAATTCAGGGTTAACATTCAGTTCGTTATACATTCAAACTTAATGTTCAGCTATGTGTCACATGTGTGAATGAAGCCACATTTGCCCTGGTAAAACTGCAACCATATAAATAAGAAATAAAGAATTTACCCAGTTTCACTTTGAGGGAAAGAGAACTGAAAGCATTTTTGCATCAGCCATAAAAGTCCTCCCAACGTAAAAATCAGAAAGTCATTTTAGACTTCACTTGTCACTGCACGTCTACATATTTCACAAAATGTCATAGCCACACTGTCTACAAGCACTAGTTTAAACATAAACAGGACTAAAATAAGCCTATAAAATACAATCTATTTGCACAAATAGCAACTCTCATAATTTTTATAGCAACTAAAGCAATATTAACACTAAATCACAGGCCAAACACACAATTACCTTTTATAAAATGCTCCCACAATGCCAATAACAAGATACGTTTATTGTAGCAAGAATGCAAACCAATAAAATACAGTAAATAAAAAGAGTTTATTTATATAACAGCACAGACAGTTGTGTGTGAACAAAAAACACAACTTATACAACCCTACATGCCGAAGCAGCACAAGAACATACTTTAAATCATGTGCAAGAGTCTGTTAATTAAACTTGATTTATACATTTATACATGCAAAAGGAAAACACAATACAGAGCCATATATTTAAAAGGTGTGTGGGTCTTAAAGTTGCATAATTCAACTATATCTCCTTGATTTTCCTACTGTTTTGGTACTGTTCAGGAAATACACTGAAAATGAAATTATTCTCACCCTGGGTCTGCTTTTCCTGAATGTGGATGCCGTTCCATGGCTCTTAACATAACATTACTGAACAATGAAATAACACTTTAACGCAATAAAGTCGAGCGAAGTTCAGTGATTATTGATGGATCTTTTCACACCTATAAAATCAAAGAGGAGGCATAACAGGAGCGAGACAGGACCATAAATGTAGAGGAAGAAGAGTTCATAAGTGGAAGGTAGTAAAAGAGGTAAACATTAACATTTGTGTCATAAAGCCCAGGATACGGTGCAGCACACACCATCCAGGCTTGCAACAGGAAGGCCCGCATGACTTTTTACTGGCTTACGACTAAATACTAAAAAATTTATTGCTCCAGAAAGTTTATAGCGACGACATGAATATTCCAGAAATAACAGCATTTTATTTCTTATTGATTGTGTGATGTTTGGATAATTGTAGTGTAAATCTAAATGCTCTCTAAGGGATATTTATGAACTGAGTTTAAAAACTAGTAAATGTAAACTCTCACGTAAGAGAGTTGAATGTATAGCTTGCAACGTTCTGCCAAAAATGTGAAATCTGGAACAAGGAGGACAGAAAAATGACTTAAAATGGCAGTAAATAAAATTAATCTTTTGATGCCTTGAAATTATGATGAAAGAGGGAGGAAAGATCTTTGATAGGGAATTCTGGGTACAATCCTACACGTTGTAAAAAAGGGCATACAAGCAGTCCTTTTTTTTCTATAAAAAAAGGAAATTACAAAAGAAAAGTGAGGGTGTTTCTAAGAAATCTACTTTGCTCTCAGAGCTTTTTTTTTGGTTTTGTAGTTTTTATCTTAGTATCTATTCACAGGTTAGTTCAAGCACGCACACACACACATAGGATTTTCTATCATGGTGGGGACTTTCCATTTATTTAATAATATTTCCATCACCCAACCTAAACTTAAACCTCACACACACCATTCTGCATTTTTTTTAATGATATTTAGTATGTATGTTAAGCTGTCTGCTGGCCACAATGTAGGTGCTTTCACTTTTCACAAAGTAGACAAAACCTGACCTAGACACACACACACACACACACGTCCACAAAAGACTTGAACAAGTAAACTTTCTGATTTGTGGTAAACTTCACATTTCTGCAGTTTTACCTACACTTTCTCTTACACACACACAGTACCACAACTATATTTGCACCTCTCACAACAGATGCGCACACACACACACACACACACTCACATGTGCGCGTGCGCAGATGGATTTAACTTGCATCATATTTGTGCATGTACTTGGTAAAACCACAAAAGGACACTGAGAGATAAACAGTAATGACACGGTAAACGCAACTCTCAAATCACATCCAGTTCTTCGAATACATCTTCATTTTCTCTGTACTACGTCTTGAGAAAAACAAGTCCATAAATAACCCAAATCTGCTGATATTCCCTCCACTTAATTTTGGGTCAAAAACATCATGTGGACAAAAAGTGAGGAAAATAATGTTTTGTTTTTTTTGTTCTTCATTGGAAACAGATTTGTAAGAAATTCCCTATAGCATCAGCAATTTTTGGAAAGTAAGAGGGCAACAAGCTGTTTTCAAAGTGAAGGGCTGATGCAATCTACATGTGTCGTTGCAGTTATGGCCGGGGTGATTGACGCTTTGCATTGTCAGATGGGGCTGCCCCAAAGACAGGTGTTCACAAGCCAAAAACAGCAGCGCTGATCCCCACCTATAGCATCCTATTACCCTGTTGCAACACTACTGGCCACAGCACAGGTGCTTAAAGAGTCTGGGGTTTAACACAATACAGCATGTGTTTGTGATTCAACATACAGCAGATGGTATTAATGTGGAGTTCAATTTATATAACTCTACTTCCTGTCACTTTGTGGACAGTCTCTCCAAAAAAAAAAAAAAAAAAAGCATAACCAGTAATGCACTATAATACAAAAGTCTGTAGGTAAATGCGCAAACACATTCAACCCATGATATACTTACGCTACACTAATATATAACTAATAGGCCTTTACAAGTGACTTTTAGTGGATATATGAAGTCATTTCCCTTCCAGTTCAGACAGGTGTCCTGGTTAACAATGAAAATTATCCCACTAACATTTGACAACTAAACAGTCTGCAAATACAGCATCTTATTTAACATTTATTCAGTCATTTAAATCATACTGTAAAACATTTTTTATTTAGCATTTAACTTAATTTTAATGTGTTTTTGCTAATATATATGCACAATACCATTCACTATGATTTTTATAGGTAATCAGTACATTTAGTCTGCAAGAATGAGTGACATTAAAGACTTCTGTTTTGTTACATAAAAAAATTGTATCACAGTTTCCACAAAAAATATAAAGCTGTATAAATTAGTAAGCAACATAGGTCAAGGTCAAATCTTATAAAAAAAACATCAAACAAATATAAAAGATAAACATATATACATTTCTGAAAGATCATGTGACAATGAATACAGGAGTAAATTCAGCTGCTGAAAATTTAGCTTTGCCATTACAGAAATAAATTATATTTTAAAATATATTCAAATAGAAACGGTTAGTTTGTTTGTGTTTAACACCATGCCAGCTTCTGTGGCTACTTTCATGGCGAGATAAATTTATGGCTTCATTCTGTTAAAAATCTCTTCAAAAGAGTTAACTGAATAAAAAGGTTTTCTCACAGGGTTAAAACCAGAACAATTTCATAAAACATGCTTCAGGGATAAAGGGTTTCTGAAAACAGTTTAAATTCTAATAATATTTTGCAATATTATTGTTTATTTTGATCAAATAAGCAGCCTTGGTGAGCATAAAGGATTTCATTTACAACTATTAAAAATCTTACTGACTCCAGACTTTTCAACCGTAGTATATATTAAATAAAATAAAGCACAAGCACACTTTTTAATGAAAACATTTCACAAATGAGGAATGTTAAGTTTATGAAATAGGAAGCAATAGATATATTGTTCAAAACTAAAATCTCTTGGACACTTTCTGGTTGTCAAACTTTGTGGAACATGGTCATAGTTCATTTGATAAACTACATCGGTGGTTTCTCTGATAGGACACCTGTGCGAACCTGAGGGAAACTGATTTTGTATATCTATGAAAAATGACCTTGAGACCAGTTGGTTAAATTTTTTTGGGTTCAGTATCCAAATACGTTTTTGGGGTCTTTATATGCTCAATATAGGAAGAGTCTAAGATGCATTAGGTTGCACGTCTTTGTCTCTCTCAGTGTTTGTTTCCATCTTTCTCTCCTTCTTTCTCACACACACCCACTCACAGTATTCCAAACAGTTCTTTTAACCATTATGGGATCTTTATGTGAAGTGGCGGTTCGTATGAAACACTCTGGGTGGGCGTCATATCTTCAGATTAGAAGGACCACAGGCCACAGTCCAATGACAGAGACGATGTCAGATCCATTACATGACTGAGTCAAATCACCATCCTGCACTGTCAACAAAACTCCATCCACAAACCAGGACCAACCTGAGCAATGCCATCAGATTTGAGACACAACTGATCATCCCTGTGGTAAAACAATAACTAATACAAGAAAAATTAAGCATTTAAGTTGCATAAAGGCAAGACAGCATAGGCATGAACTAGTCAGTTTTGAGACTTTGGACTAATGAAAAGATAAACAGACATTTAAATGTTTATTTATGCGCATCTGTAGATTGCAATTACAAAATATGTTTAAAAGCCGTTTTCACAAAATGAGTCAGAAATCTCTACTTCACACTACAAAAAAAAAATCTTCCTCAGTTTTTATCTAATATCTAAACATTCTTAAATCAAGATATATCTACTTGAGAAGCAAAATTATATATATTAGGTCTGATTTTCTGAA
>SCHK01264743.1:15883-27556 GCA_004124795.1 Poropuntius huangchuchieni
TTGATATCTAAACATTCTTAAATCAAGATATATCTAATTGAGAAGCAAAATTATATATATTAGGTCTGATTTTCTGAAAAATATATCAAAATAAGTGACTTTAAGAATAAAATCTCTTAATTTTAATTCATTTTTTATTCATTTGATATTTTAGCAGAAGCGTCTTTGATCACTGCTGCTCTGTTCCAAGACCAAGTGAGCGACAGCTTTTTAGGCAACGTTTTAGGCCTCACAGGAACACTGCCGAAGCAAAAGCTGTTCTGATCCAAAACTGTGTTCTGAGAAACATGTTTTTAATTAAATTCTACATTAAATTTAAATTAAATTCTAAGGCGCTATCTATCTATCTATCTTTTTTCTTTTACAGAGGATGTTGTTCACATAGAATTTGTGCAGTTTAAATAGCATTTAATTTCTAAAACATGGTGAACATGTATTTTTGACAACATTTTCTAATTTATGAAGAGCTAAACAGAGACATACAAATCCCCTCTGTATAAACCTTTAACTATAATATATCAACAGTGTGAAACAAGAATTTTGAATCTGGCTTTCTATAACGATAAAATTTCTTTTCTGAAAAAATGCATTGAGGTAAGTGCATACATTTAATTAGATAATGTCTATTTTGTAACATTTTAGAAAACGACTGTTGTAATGTGCTCTGATTAATCAACAGGCGAAAGTACGGTGATATCTATTTAAAAAATTTGATTCCGTTCACCTGTAACGTCTCACCTTAATCTCAAAGCAACATCCACATTCATGCTTTCCAGAAAGCATATATGGTTTTAAAACACATATACAAGCTAAGCTTAGTCTATGTTTGTGAAAGCGATCTCACAGTAAGTTATAACAACAACAAGCAACGTGGGCGTAAAGCATCAACAACTCCTGTCTATCTAGGCCATTTAGCTCTGAAAGCAAGATGATGGGAATTTCAGAGCAACGGACAAAGTCTGGACCCCATGATCTCATTTCGGCCTGTAATTTACCAATGGCACGGCCTCCATACTAATTTCCACAGTCAAACTGTCAATTTGATGTTTTATGGGAACTGTAGGTAGACACCTTGCAGACTATGTACAGGGTTTCCCCAGCAAACACAACAAAGGAGCTCAATGGCACATTTGTCGGTGACTTTCTCTCCTCGTTTTCATTTAACTCTTTCATTTTCCGGTATACATCTAAGTAGTCCGCCCACCCTCTCTGACACACCAAAACCACACACACTCACACATATGTCCATGTGCATACACCATTTTGCCTTTCCATTTGCTCATGAGCCCCCAGATATAAGTCAATGTCTTGAATTACTCACCCAATGAGGGCCACCATCTGCTCCACTATATGTGCTTGCTGAAGGTATCACAAAGACTTTCTGTATGAGAGAAAGACAGAATCACTCCATCAGTTATCCACTGGGTGATACACTCGTAACCACATCAGATGCCCCCCCTATGGACCCCCTAACACAGCAAATGAGTAGGCAGTGGTCAGCAGAATTGTTTTTTTCTGTGATCAGAGGTTAAAACACAAAAGATGTGACACATCTTTAAGCAGACCAACATGGAAAAGGCTTTATACAGATGGCGTGAGCCTTACAAGGCCCAGGGCTACAGCTAATACACTCGAGGGAGGGGGACTGTGAAAAAAAAGAGAAAAGAAACAAAAACATGTCTGAAAACCTGACTGGAAGTAAAGCAGGATCAAAGATGGCTCCTGTCCAGTCTAGATCCTGCTGACTCACAAGTTCAGCCATGATAAAAGGCAGGATGGGTGGCGTGGGTGTTGGGGGTCGGGGTTTGTTGGCTGGTGCCTGGTGCAACTCAATCAGTCGGGACTTACTCATTATGTTTTTCTGCTTCAGTGTTTGTCACAGCCGTCATGGCTGAGTCGCGCAAACACCCTCCTTAACGTCTGGAGCCTGCATGATCACATCTGGACGTACTTTCAATTACCTGTTTCATTTTTAGTGTTTTTGTGTCATCATCTGTGCAGTTAAATTTAGTATGTGTTATATGCAAACAACCACCCCCCCCTTTTTTTTTGATGGAACTACTGGCTAATCTTGTTATTTGTAATAATCTAATTATTTTTAATAATGACAATGTTTGACTGCATGTAACTGTTTTTCCTTCTTTCTATTGTTCCGTCATCAATAATGATTTTTATTTAATGTTAAATAATGGTTTTCAATTTGTTGTATCATTTATTTTTTACGTGAGGGGCTTGTGCAAATTTTTAATTGTATGTAATTGTATGTAACGGCTATTTCCTTGTTTCCATGGTTCAATCATCAATCATTTTAAAATTTTGTTTTAAAATGTATTTTTAACATGAGGGCTTTGTGGAAATTAAAAAAAATACATATTTCACTCACACACACACACACACACACAAACCCCTCATATGAAAATAAATAAAATATATATAAGATATTTTTAAAAAATGGAAACATTACAGATAGTAACACTTAATGACAAAAAATAGTAATTAAGACATATGATATATATGGTTACGTTATAGTACATCCGCATATTTCATCATGATATAACAAAAGAGCATAATGTGCAAAACATGCTAATACTAAAACACGAGGAGAGCAGCAGATCTCAGCAAGAGATTGTCAGAATAGGGTTAATCCCAATGAAATAAAAGACAACATTTGAGACGAGTGTGTCATGTTATATATAAAACCATATTGTGTGACACCTGATCCACAGGTGAGGCCATTCAGACATTGTAGATGTATGACTAACACTGACACCATCAAATATTTTCTGTCCCGCTCTCAACCTTGCCTAGAAGCACACACTTTCTGTCTTCATCTTTCATTTGACTCTTTTCTTGCTCACACACAAGTTTACAAGTTCTTTCAATCTCTCTTTATTCATCTACATACACACACTCCTATGCCTGTCACTTTCCGCTGCCCAACCCTCACACACACACACACACAGAACTTTACCGCTACAGTCCAAACAGCTCAAATCTATTCTTACGAGGGCATTGTTATTGTTCTAAAGGTGCAGTTTAGAATATGAACGTAGTTAAGAGGCGTATTTATGAATTAAATATTAAGGGGGCTTGAGAAAATATGATATGTGTACATAATCTTACAATTGTCTTTAAGGAAATAATTGTATATATTGTATACATCCATGCAACAGCATAAAGGTATAAAAGGATTGTGGCTCCTCTAAGCATCAACAACATCAAAATCTCTGAAAACTAGACATTTGAATGAGATTAATTTCATTTATTTTTGCAAGAGTATGTTTATTTTTCACTATGTGGGTTGATTTCAAACACTGACACGAAGGCTGTATTTGTCTTTTTTTTTCATTTTCACTATGAGTGTTTTCTCAGCTGTCATAACGGTTATGTTAACAGTTTGTGAGTAAACTCTGCTGAAGCAACTAGTAAAAAAATTCTGTTCATACTGTGTTTTTTAGGCCCACCTCATCATTAAGAACGTGAAGAGGCAAAAATAATACTTTTTACTATTTTGATCCATAGCTGTTTACTTTGCAGGTACTTAAATACACTTATAAATATAGAAATACATTTTCTATACATTTACAATGTATTGGTGCAGTATAAAACAAGGTGTAGCCTGTATTAAAAGTGCATCTGACTTCCTAAACCTACACTACATCATTCTTCAAAGATAAAGAACAACAACTGAAAGCATGCGTTACAGCATATTTGGACTATTTCCACCATAATTTAATACATCTGAGTATGGAATGAATGTTAGGGCGTCTCAATCGAGAGGCTACAGCTGCAACTTTCACAAAATGGAGGCGGATAAAACACAAAATGGCCGCCTCTGATTTTACTTTAGAGTTCAGTTGATCTGAATACTCTTATTGGCATCTAAACTCCACAAATATGAAGTTATGGAAACATTTCACTTTTGTAATATACAAATATATATATATATATATATATAAAAAGATGAATACTTTATATGTATGGTTATATATGTATGTATACATTTTTTCAAAACATACATAAGGCTACATATGGAAACACACAGTGTACATTTTGCATACATATTTGTAAATATAGTATGTTTATTTTTTTAACCTATTTATTTGTCTTTGCATTAAATTAATTAAAGAACTAAAGTGCATATTATCTTTGCACATGCCACAAACTGCTAATTCAAATTCTTTACTGTTAGCTTCTTGTTAGGTGATTATTGTGAATATGAATCAGATACATAAAAGCCCAAATACACAGAAGTAAGCCTGTGAACACATACATCTCTCAACCTGCACAAACATATCATATAAATCATATATTAGTTTCTATTGAGGCAGTAGCATCTCTTTTGCATGTTTTTAAGTAATGTCTTTACTCACCTCAGTGTGTGTCTTCATCATTGTTTTTCTTATAGCACTGAAAATAAATTCCAGAAAGGGTTTGGGAAAATGTCCAGAGTTGATCCACGACATAGATATGAGATCTGAAATATACAAAAAGATCATGAAGGTCTAGGAAAGCACAAGGAATAAAAAAAACTCCTAAAAGTCTTTCATTCTAAATCTGTATTTTAAATAAATGCAATGCAATATAGTGATGGTTACAATGATGGTTATTCTTTTCTATATTAGAGTAAAATATATAAGATAACACACAAAGAACAAAAAGGATCCTTCACTCCGATTCCATAATAATGCTGATTTTTTAAAAGTGGAAGCTCAGAATAAAATTATGCATCACTGTCAAACAGTGACATATTCATGCTATTACTAATAACCTTGAAAGCACTTTTATTCGTCAGAACACTTACAGAAAGACGGGTAGGAATTCCTGAGGAATCTCTCGGATTGCAAAGTCTGTTCTGATGGCAAAGATCTAAACAAGAAAAGAATTAAAAAAGTAAGAGAAAAGTACTTAGAAATCAGATACAAATTAACACAAAATACTCCTAAAAAAATTAAGAGTTAGACATTTAGTTTGCCCTTATGATACACAAACGGAAAAATATTTTTAAAGCTGTGATCAAAATTTTTATGCAGAATAACTCCAATTTATATTTTCATATTTCTAAGCATTAAAACTGTATTCATTTGATGTGTTTAATCTGCAATAATATATTCAAAGACTTGAATGATATAACCAACACACACTATACATGAAAAAGAGGAGAAGCATATATAAAACTGAGATTTCACGTTTGATCAAACATTAATAATTAGAGCTCATTAAAATCATTTTCATCACTTGTCCACGGACATTTTTTAAAGGCTTAAAAACTGACGTTATAACTCTTCTTTTTTACAAACACACACTCTCTGTGTGCTTGTTGCAGAGCAAAATTAATTTGCAGCTTTCCAAGGTTTTACAGTGCTCTAAAAATGAATAACATCAAGTAAAAATGATTTATATACTACTATGCCAACAACAGAAATGAAGTTGGTGATAATACAGATGATAATACAGAGACAGTAACAAAGACAGTAATGAAAAAGATATCATTCCATTTAAAATAATAACTGTTTGATTCAGAGTTAAAGAATAAGTGAAATTAAATATATTTTAGGGATTTAAAGCACCTGCCACATCTGATTTTTAGTCAAAGAACCTATTTCACCTAAACCCATCGATAAAAGCGAGGCAAATTTGAACACACTTTAAAAAACTGCTTGCTCACATTTCATTCATGCTTCAATGTTTTTTATCTTTGCTTTAAAAAACAAAAAGGTAACGAATACATCTGAAAAGTATTAACAGTATTATCTAATTTTTTGATTAAATAATAATCCAATTACAGTGAAAAGACATTCTGAAATTGAGATAAATGTATTAAATCATCTGCGTAGTTTAGTTAGACATTACCAGTTTAAAAGCAGTCTCAGCTCTTGCTTTAAACCATTGTTCATTAAAAAACAAACAAACCTGTAATTGTTCACATCACAGTCATTTTTAGGAATTTTATTTCTTCATTTTTAATTATTTAACATGATTTGGGAGGGCTCTTTTAACACACGCAGGACAAAATGTTGCCACATTCTGAGAACATCTTACACAATCTTTTTCTTGTATGCAAAAGCATATCAGAATGAACTGATCTTGATTAAACAATAAGAATAAATTAAAACATCTTAAGAATAAGGAATCATATGAAAGATGGGATTTTAGCCAGCATACAAACTGATAAAGCAGGAGGAGAAGAGATTAGAGAACAAAGAGCAACGCTTCTTAGTTTTTTAACTATTTTTTAAGCACAAAAAAAAGGTTTGGAATTTTGTGCATTGATGGACTTTGTTCTTTGTACATTATATTTTATTTTATTTATTTATATATTTTGATCTCCTTACTAATTTAGACAGGACTCTTACATTATTAGAAGAAAACTAAAGAGAGAGAGGGAGAGAGAAGGTCTGTGTTCACTTAAGAACAAGTAGTTCATCTACACTAATTACCAGAACTTACTGTTGTTCTGTGTCACAATTTTTAGAAAAAGAACAAGATAAATATATCATTTTTAAACAAACCAATTTGGTGTAATACTACTCTATAAAATGACAGAATCTTATTTTGCTAAGGCATCATTTTTGCAGGATTTTCCCCAAAAAACATTACATTCAGTAAAATGCATACAGAATTCTCGTGTTCTATACTAAAAATAAATGAACAAAAATGTCCAAATGTTTAACCCTTACCAGAAAGATCCATGAATCTTTGAATGACACATTTTAAATTTCCATTTGAATTGGAATGGGGGACAAGACCAGACGGCTAGGTGCTTCCAGTGAGTCACTGAAAGCTTGAAATATCTGAAGCTTTATTCCTCACAAAAGACTATTTTACTGAAATGACATGGACTTTCCTGCTGATACCCTTTCTGGGAAGAGGGGTGGTATATATATAAAAAACTATATAAATGAAAAAAAATGTAGGAAAAGATAATAACTGCAGATTCTAAGGGGAAAGTTTTGGATGCTTGCATAAACAGCAGCATTAAGGTTTAGCAGACATGACTTCTTTTAACAGGTTTAAATGACAAATTGACCAATATATAGATTTCATTTTATTTGATTTATTTTGATCTGTCTAACTGACTGGACTAGATTTATTGTCGGGTTAAGATAGACAAGCAAACAAGGTTAATATTTCTAAAATAGCAGAATTTGCAGTAGCTTGATTTGCACTTATTTTAAAATTTCATTTCTCATATATGTAGATATATCTTAAAATGAAAATTTGAGAGTATTTTTATTATACAAAGAAAATAATTATTAGGCTACTAAATAAATGTTTTAAGACGTTAAAAAAAAAAAAAAACACTGCCTCTTCTACAAATTCATTTCATAATCCTTTAGCAAATATTAAACATTCAAAGTTAATCTCAGGATCAATGCATTTACATGTTTTTCAACCAAATAATTTTTTGCAGTTCAATGCATACACATATAACTCTAAATTGATCTCGTATGATCGAAAATAAAGGTTTAACACCCTCTGATCATAAAAATGAGAAGGGGCACTGCGAGAAACGCTGACAGGTGGCAAACACAATTAATATATTGATGACATGGGCCAATGAGATCATCTTTAATTCATTTACTGTACATAGGCAGAGAATGCTTTTTGCTGCTAGAGATAAAAGTACATTAGCACTCGATATAATGGTCGAAGGGCATGGGAGGGGATTTTTACTGAATCAAACCTAATATGGACATCAAATCGGTCCAAGAAAAGCTGGCAGGGGAGAGAAAGGAGGGGTGATGGGGAGCAGTCAGAACAGCTGTGTTTTGATTGGACAAACTTGAAAATTCCGAATTTGTTCTGTCCAATCACAAAGACTGTTTGGACACATAGCAACAGCACATTTCATTCCATTGCTGTTTCTCTCTCTCTCTCTCTCTTTCTATAGATTCTTCTGTTCATTTTTACAGTAAACCAGACAAAAACGGTGGTGGCAAATGTCAGGTTGGTAAGAGAGGAATGTCTTTTGTTCCGAGCTTGAGCACTCCGGATCAGCTTTAAACCGCAAGATGAAAGCGGTTGATTAAAGAGCGACATTCATGCCCATCCCCGTTACAAACACATCATTCTGCTCCGAGCAGTGACTCACTTTCAAACGGGCATAAGAAACTGCTGAGTAATGTCAAGACTAAATCACTGCATTCAGGTCCAGTCACAAGTCTCTCATCTGTCTTCAAAGGTATCTTTTATCTCCAGACATCTGTATACACTATTCTCTCGCCGCCCATCTACCCCACACCGAACATACTCGGCTAAATGTGTTTATTCCCAATATTAGCAACAAAACAGACCCCATACGACGGACCGAAAGTTATTCTCAGAATGTTTTGTATTGACTTGTGCCGCTGACTAATTCCCCTTAGTCATTTATTTTGCACAGCCTAACTTTAACTCAGAAAACAATGCAGAAAACTGATGAGAGCTACATCGAGCAGCTATTTCAGAGTTTTATAGAGCGGTACACATGTAATCATGCCGTTATGTGACGTATTCATAATTCTAGTGGGAAGTTTCCCTCTCTAACCACAACAGTGGGCATCTGACACGATGAATGAATAACCAGGCTGCTTGTTCTTTTTTATTTCAATCTATTTCAAACTTTTTCTCATGCACATGGAAAATTACCATTTGGCAAAGAGTTCAGCCACCACAACCTCCCCGCGTTTACCAGCTCCGACCAAGCATCCCTCAGGGCAGGGTTTACCAGCAATTACATTTAAGAGATCTCGTCAAAGGTGCGCCTTCAGTAAAACCATGGGAGACAGTTTCAGCTCTCTGATATGTTTCCAGCACTATTCAGCATTTTGGTTTTTTTTAGCTTTTGATGTTGGTCATCATCACTTTTTTTTTTTCTTAGGGCTTGTTTTTAAGTTCATAAGTTCAGAGAGGGCATATCATATTTTTTGGAAGCAGTTTTGAGCATATTTCAGGACATGGATTTACCAGAATACATTTTTGTACAAACTTCTGAACGGTTTTATCCCAAAAATACTGCACTTATATTTAGTGACAGACAGCAAGTCACAACCGACTTTTGTTACCAGAGAAATGACGAAGATTGACGCATATAGACGAAAGACTTCCCTAATCCACATTCGCACCTAATAATATTCCTCTTTCCATGCCACATTCTACAGTTACAGCTTCCCCTTACGTCAATGGCACCTTGGTAACAATAGCAACACTCCTATACATACACATCAACATCTACCTGAACCCTAATGCTAATAGAGTTCATTTAAAGGGAACAGTTAAATTTCTATCCTTATTTATGCACTCTACATATAATGAAAGTCAATAGGATCCAAAACAACATTTGTGCAATATTGGCTTTCATTATATGGGGAAAAAAAACTCAGACATTTTTCAAAATATCTTCTTTTTTGCTTCACAGAAAAAAGAAAGTCATACAAGTTTTTAATAACAAATGAGTAAGTGATTTCACTTTTGGGGTTAACTAACCCTTTAATAAAAAATTTTATTTAATAAATTAAGGTTACAGATTTCAGCAGTTTATTTGCATCAGTTTCCGTTTCATTTATACAGAAAGTTAATTTGTCTGTCTGCGGAGCAAGTGAGTTTGCAAAAGCAAATATTACACATGATCTAATACCGGAAAATCAGATCACCAGCTGGGAGAATCACAGGAAGATCGTAATCAGGTTAAAAACTAAGTTGTTCTTTTTCCTCCCTTACGCAGATTATTATTCCCGTCTTATTTTCTGAATGAAACCCTTTCAGACAGGCACCAAGACAAACGTCTCTGGCACACATGCCGCCAAATATCAAAGTCCTTTATATGAGCCGCTCACACACACACACACACACACACACACACACTCTCTCTCTCTCTCTTTCTACGGCGTGTTTTAGGAAGTGATTATGGGTGCCTGACGTAATCGGACCGTACAGGGAGGGAGAGACTAAAAAAATTCAAATCTATCTATCACAAGGAGGAAAAAAATGTGCACCCTGGAGTCCACGTTGACAAATTCTTTAACAAGCTGTGGTCAAAGGGAAGCTGGTTGAAGACTGACTCAGCCCCTCCTTTCAGCAGTTTACTGGAAACACGGGGGGAGGCAGGGGGAGGAGGGAGTTTCAGAGAAGTCACATGACCCGTAAGGGCAGGGCTAACCACAGCTCCGGGAGGAGGAGAGGAGCGCAGAGGAATCAGGGCGAGGGGGAGGCAGATACACGCCCTTCCCCGAGCAGATGCCTCCGAATTGGGTTACTTATTCGACTGCCTGGGAGTTGGCAGGGGAGAATTCACAGACTAACTAACCCTTTCAGTCCCGGAAACAATGATTCAGAAGCATTTTTGAACAGTGTAACTCCCAAGTTAAACAAGAAACCAGACATTTTTGCTTGGATTGTTAACACTTGTTTTAAACAAAGTAAAAGCACAGATAAATATCAATAAGAAAGAATTAAAAAAAAACGATGCTGTTTCAGTGACTAAAACAGCTGTTGATGACTATAAACGAATGCAGCTGATGAAGCCTCCTCTGTTGAGCTGCTTTGTGCCAGCCTCGCTCGTGCGTGTGCAGTCGCACACGTGCCATATGTCTGGTGATCTCTAGAAACCAACATGACGACACAGACACTTGACATACAATCCCATGCCCTTGACCTTTGAGCAAAGGACGTCTGGAACCATTCTGTTATGCTGTTAGACGTCATACAAGCACAGAAATACACCTAGAAACATATAAACAAATTAGTAAAACACACAAATACGCATTAAAACATTTCCTGTGCTCCGTCAAAGCTGAACAACATACAAAAAAAGAAGTAGACAACTACTCAATATTTGCAACGCTATTGCGCATACTGTCCTGAACAAAATGTAGTTTACAAAAAAGCACGGTACATCTTTTTAAATCCGTTTCGGAGAAAGGGACCCGCTTCGTCTTCACTTGCAACGCTACTGGAAGATGATTTCGGATTCAAAGTGGCAGAAGATTTCAGTAGATTTAAAAAAAATAAAAATAAAAATAGTCACAGACGTAAAAAGCGTGTCGTCTTCAGTCTCAGAGCACATGAATAGCAAAAGGAGAGATTTGGGGGAATCAGGCTTCAGACTGCATAGGGAAACTCTCCTGCAGCGCCAGAGAGAGATGCTGTGAAGCGGACGTCAGAATGACCAAACAGCGACAGAGAGAGAGTAACAGATAGAAAAAGAGAGAGAGAGTGCAGGAGAGAGATAGATAGGAGAGGTACTGTAAAAAAGCAACAAACACACATTGCAACTCAAAAAAGTTGTGCAAAATAACATGTCGGTTTTCTTCAAACAACTGGCTTTCATCCTCTCCACTCATTTCTGTTCTGAACTCCCTTTAATTTTGCTATCCCTCCCTCTCTCTCTCTATCCCCACTCCTTCTTCTGGTATTGGAGAGAAATGTGAGGACAGGACACACACATTAACATTCATAAACAAAATAAATACATATATACAAAAATATGAGTGGTTCTCAACCCCATCTGTTTTTTATGAAGTTATTGAGTACAGGAGAAACTATGAGGAATACAAATAATCAGAACTCCTCCCATTTCTTAGCCTGTGTGCAAATTAATTTGTTAACAGTTAGCCGAATTAAAATGTCAACATGACTGTTTTTTTATTGCGCAGTGAATTGTTATTATTATCGTTGTTGTTGTATTGTCAT
>SCHK01264825.1:1834-15181 GCA_004124795.1 Poropuntius huangchuchieni
AGTAATTACAGGGTAAATCCATCCAAATTGTTTACTTAATATAAAGTGTAACACTTTCTTTACCAAAAAGTCCTCCGTCCTGTTACATATTTGTACTTACACATACCATTCAGTGGGTTGTTACATATGTATAGTTACACAAACATTACAGCTGTAGATACTATGTATCAATGTGTACTTACACTGTGGTTACATACTACGTACGTATACATCTAGTTACTATGTAAGTAAACAGGTATTAGGAAAACAATATAAAGTGGGACCTTGATAATTTCACCTTACTGCAGATGTTACAGCTCACTAAGATGATACAGATGGTAGAGACATAATGAAGTTCTCAAGCTATTCTTATGGCATTTTATTTAGCAAAATATCTCTCATCCAGGTCACACTAAGTGACCATTATATGTGTGGTCTAAAACACAACTGCCCTTTTAGTGCAGGACAGCAATTTCAAGTACATTTTCTGTAATCTTTGCAGGACTGTGATATGAACAGTGTACAAAGTAAAGGCAACAGAGCTAAAGTGAATAGCCCATAACAAGCACAATACCGTAGAAACATAGATATCAGTACATAAATACAGATTTCGGCACATGACTAAGTGTGTGTCATAATTTTCAAATACATCTGTTTTCACAGCCAACACTACAATGTGAAAAATGAATTTTCAAATGTATCCACTTGGGAGAGCATCTTCAAACAGTTCCGCTTTTACAGGACAAAATCGCTGTCTCAGTCTGGACAGAAGGCCAAAATTCAGAGAAAAAGATGTGTTTTCAAATGTATCCGGATTAGTGTAGACGTAGCCTACGCAACTGTGGTTATGTTGGCGGAAACTGAGTCATAGTGTCCCAAAGTGTAGTGAATCAGAGTCCTCGCCAGTGCCTTAATTCATGTACACGGCATATTGATTCATGACCTAGGGAGCTGATTAAGAGCTGATATCCGTTTCCCCTGCCACGTGACATGTAGTTCCTCCTTCAGCGCACAACAGCTGCTGCCAAGTGTTTCATACAGCTGCTTGAAAGACTTGCATGAAGTTAAGGATGAATTTTGAGCCATTCCTCTCTACAAATCTGTTTCAGTTTGCACTACATTTGGTGGTACAGACTGATGAACACCCAGTTCTTTAGCAATGCCTTTACAACATACATTCACTTTCCCAAGACATGTCCTGGTCAGGATTTCTAAATTGCCTAAAATGGTTTTGGCTTTGCTTTGCTGTTGTTTTCATTCCTGCTGAAGGTACAGTATTAACTGCAAAAGAGGTTGACCAATAATGTGCAGGCATTGAACATAATCAACCAATCATGGCATGCGAGAAAGATGCATCTACAGAGAATGGTCATACATATAATGTATGAGAACTGTAGAGAGCACATCAATAGAAAAATAAAGCCAAAACTAGGACATGTTAGGCAATTTAGAAATCCCCACCAGGACATGTCTGGGAAAAAGTGGATGTATGGTCACCTTAGCTTTGTACATCTCTAAAATTCATCATCTAAGGTCATGTATAAATTGTCGTAATCCAAGCATTGTTGACACCAATCAGTCCCTCTTGAATAGCACAGTGACTGTGTGTGCCTACACTGACTCCATTTAGCTTTTGGACATCTTCAATAACAATTTGAAAAGAGAAACTACTTCTGTGTTATTAGTTACATTGTGTTTCTCTATATTTGTACTTCGATTAGACCGCATTTTATGAGTAACTGATGTAGAAATCCAAACAAAACCAAAGGGTTCTCTTTTTTTTGTGCATTAGTTAATGTAGCTTAGCCTATCATAGCAAAAGCCATTACATATTTTATTTAGTTATTTAGGAGACGCTTTTATCCAAAGCGACTTACAAATGAGGACAACAGAAGCATTCAAAATCAACAAAAGAGCAACATGTAAGCGCTATGACAAGTCTCGCTTACAGATGTAGATACAGGCATCTATATACATATAGATGCCTTAAAGAAACAGAACCAACCCGTTTAATTCTAAGGGTTTGAAAACACAGCGGAATACACAACTAAATTATAGCTACCTAACTTGCACAAAAAACGAGCACACATCAGAGGAAATATGTCGATTTGAAAGAGATGTATTTGACATTTATTCTACTAGAGTCATAAATTTGAGTCAGTTTTGGGGGTGTTTTTGACATTTGTATATATTATCAGTGTTTGCCAGCAGTGGTGAAAGCTTGCAGACATGTGTTGAGGAGACGGGGGGTGGGGTGAATCCCCCACAATCCTATTAGTGTGGATTAGAGCGCAGCTTCCTCACGCACCGCTACACCGCTGCAAGGTGCCGGATTGTGCATCAGCAGAAAAAAAGAGCAGTGACATTGCTGACTACTTCTTACAGGTATTTTTGCCCCCCTTTTTGCCAATAGATAATGCTGTCTCACCAAGATCAGCTTATTTATAGCTTGTAAAACCTTGTACTGTTTCTAGCAGTCTTATAGCACCTCCCATTCTGCATATCTTCTGAAGGATCCAAACATTAGAAACAAGAGCTAACAAGAGTGTTTTTAACAATGTATTTAAATCTTACCCTAACCATCTGAGTAGCACATTTCAGCACTACTTGTTTTAGGCATGTCTCACTGTAATGAAAAAGGTCTGTTACTAAAGGATGGAGTATCAGCAAATAAACTTAGACTGAAAACAAAAATGTGCAGTAAAGCACTACTGCTTATTTTAAAGTTGAAGATATTAGCCATTCATGACATTGGATATTCACAGAGCAGTTTACAAAGCACAGCAGCAAAAACAGCCTGTTGAATTCTAAGGCACAAGAACATCGCTGACACTGATAACCAGCTCAACCTCCTCAAAAAAACTCAATCAGTAACATCTCACCCATCCTACACGCCTCACCAGAGCATATCCACTCATTTTATTCTGCTTCAGTCATATTACTGTTTGCCTTCCATAAATCACAACTTCCCAGCACAGGCAGATGCACATAATGATATTTATTGCTTTGGGAAATGGCATCTTTGTTCCTGGAACATTTTCACTGCATTTTCAAGCTTATTCAAAACAACAGCAGGATGCGCTCAGTAGTGACCTGTAGCAGATATTAGGCACTCAGCGTCTACAAGATAATGGTACACATCTGGATAAATCGCTTTAGGCAAACATTTGATGTCCTTGGAGAAACCTTGTTGCCTTATTTAAAGAGACAGTGATGATGCTTCATTGTTCACTTGTTTGTAGTTAGACTCAAAAAGAATGCACTACTCAATTTGTTTTGACAGTTGTGGGATATAATAATCAGAAGTGCTTCAAGACCAGACATGCACAGTGGAGTTGTAATTCTTTTCTTATTGTTCGCTTCCTTGAAAGAGTCTATAACGAGATTTTTTTTTTTTTTTTAATGAATGAATGTTGCTCTGCTGAGCCAAATCAGCACAACAGAAATAGTACTTGCTTTGGATAATGACATAACATACAGCCTTTAAGTTTTTCTTTTTTATGTTCTTACTTAAGGGAAGTATATTTTCAGTGCATCAACAGCACAGAATAGATTATTGTTGGCGATCTATTATTAAAAGAAACCAATAAATGAGACATACAAAAATGTTAATTATATATGACTGTCACTGGATAGTGAAGCATGTTGCTTTTGGACTGTGAGTATGTGTTTTATATACACAGCATGAAATCCACTGCATTCAGCTCCACTGAACATAAAAAGAGCAATTTAGTTTAGTTTTTTTTTTTTAGTTTTTTTTTTTTTATAATTCAAGTGTTCCATAATGTCCGTCTAAATTTGTACTCATTAACTCAGTCTGGATTCATTAACTTATTAACTCTAACTTAAGAGATGTTATTTTGATTATACTATTAGCAAGTTTATGCTTTTGAAAAGAAAACTTCTTCCTCAGAGAAATTTCGAAGGTTCTGTTAGGGGTTGCATTAGGGTTAGAGAAAGAAAATATCATTAGCTTAGTATAAAAACCATTGCGTGAAACAGACTCCAGAGGAGTTACTTAATTGGTTGATTTGCCATTTCAGCAGGACTGTAAAACACTTCTGTCCAATCAGCTTACAGCATGTCTAATCCACCCGACACCCCAGCACAACACGTTACTCAGAGATGTGTGCAATTTTACAGTGAATGTGTGTGTGTGTGTGTGTGTGTGTGTGTCCGTCTGTGCAAACAGGCAAATTTAGGACAAAAAAAATATTCTGACAGTCACAGTCATATCATAATTTAGATCTATAATGCATGAAAACATCTTCCCAGCAGACATCTCAAAACTAATTTTACACAAACACTCAACCGCTTCTTCTGCATTTATCCTCCAAGTGTCATAATTAATGTAATAAACTACACTTGCTAGGGAAACTGTGTGAGCTGTATGGACTTCATATCTCTGCCAAAAATCCATTTGACACCAGTTGGAAAGCAAACATAGCTCAGAATTTAGTTTTGAGAATGGACCTAGCATCATTTGTTTGCAGACACCATATTTTATTTAAAAAAAAAAAAAAAAAAATTTTGGTGCCACTGTGATGAGAAGTCAAAACATCAAAACAGCTCAAATGCTCATATAACTCCCTTCCATCTAAGCCTGGTTTGCATTGTGTGACTCTATGGACGTGTTATAATCTGATCCAGAGAGAAATGTGCTGATGCAGATACTGAGAGATGAGGCTAATCTTAGTAAGATCTAGGATGGGAGATGCTGAACGAGAAACAACTACAGCATTGAAAATATCCTTCTATGAATTTGAGTTTCACCGTTTGTGTTACATGTTTAATGGGTTGTGTGTTTGTACTCTATAATGTTATGCTGCCACCCACCATGTCCTGCTCGCAGAGACCCAGGTGATCTGTTAATAGTGATAGGCACGGTGTGGAGGTCCTTGCCTCCGTGGGTGATGTGTGTTTGACGTGTCCTCTCGAGGGTCTCTGATCCGGCTGCGATGCCCAGCGAGAGAGCTGTGAGGTACAGGGTGAGGCAGGCAGCTGAGGCCAGACCCCGGACGAGGGTCTCAGAGCAGGACTGCCAGTCCCCCAGCCTCCAGCCACCCAACATCTTCCCAGAACGAGACAATGTCAAGACACACGGACGCTTCAGCACACCTGCCTGCCCATACTGCTCACTTACACACACCTTCTTAAAGAAGAAGCGCTCAAAATCCACAAGCCAGGAGAAAGTACGTGCAATCCGTGTCTGTTTGTCCTCAGGGATTTAAAGCTTAAATCCAAGCAATTTAAAATAAAATCCAACGTTCGATAAAGCAGGAAAGAGTATTTTCATTTATAAACCATGAAATCGCTTACTTCACCATTACTCCCAGCAGCCCAAATTCATGACAATGACTGAAACATCCCGTGAAAACACAGGCAGATATCTCCTGAGGTATCAGCACATGCAAGAAATCAGGCGTTTTCTGAATTCGAAGGCGTTCTCTGAAATCTGAATTTCTGCTGTTTTTCGGCTGAATATTATCTTCAGTCTTTCTTTTAGGAGGAGAAATCCCAAGAAATCCATCCACAGCTGGCTGAGAGCCTCCAACAGATGGTGAGAGCTTCATTTACACTCTTTCCCGAGGACAACGCTTCTTGTTCTCCATGGAGAGAGAGATCTCCCCACACACCTGCGCAAGCTGCGTTTCCAGCCACAAGACATCCACAGAGCAGCTCCGGAGGCTGTGCGAGAGAGAGTAAGCGGTCGGAGGGGGGAAAAAAAAAAAAAAAAAAAAAGGGGAGGAAGAGAAGAAAAGAGAGGGAGGGGGAGGGCTAGCGGTGGAATCAGGGCGCCAGAGCAATGCTATGCAAATGTTCAGCCAAAACACAGCAAACACTGCAGAGAAACACACTGCCTAGATGGAGAAACTGGGATGTGCGCTTTGTTTTTCTGGAGGCTATATTTCCATCACTCTGTTGTTAAAAAAATTCATATTAAAATCATAAATATCTCACTTTCCTCTGGCACCTCCAGTTAAAGCTATTTTATCTGGATTCATCGCTCTCTCTTCCTGTAAGTAGAGCGAGGATTTTCTTTGGAGACGCTTCTTGCTCGCTCCAACTTGAAAGAGACTTTGTGCCATACGTCAACTGTCTCTCCAGATGCTCCATCTGCTGCCCAACACCAGGTGACGTCAGTAGCAGCGAGCACACTGCATCTGCACTGCACATAAAGAGCCGTCTGTGCAGGCCAAGCGGCCGGGTGGACTTGGCCCTCGAGTGCCGTCCTTTGGGAGGAAGTTGCTCATTCAACCACCAGGAAAAAGAAGCACACACAAAGAAAAGGGCTGATAAATGTGGATTTGTGTGCAAGCATGTCTCCCCGTGCAGATGTGACCAGTGGCGATGAAAGCAAATCTCACAGTTGCAGGTTTTTTTTCATACAAACTGGTGCCCTGAATGTAATTGCGCTGTGCAGCAAGGGGGAAGAACTCATTTATTTGTTTGGGAATTGAGAAGTGGTTCATATTCAGAATGCAAATATTGCAACCACGTGTTTGGTTGTGTTTACAGTATACATCTATACTCACACAATCATTAGACGTAGGCAAACGTGACACTATGCATGTGTGCAATCTGATTGAGAAAGCAGTCGGATTCAACAGTTTGCATGGCTGAAATCTGACTTTTAATCTGATTATGATTATTTCAAGTCTACTTTAATCAAATACTAATTTTATTCGGACTGAGCTCAGATGAATTGTTTGAGGTCATTAATCGACAGATTATTTGCAAGTAAACATGGCTAGTGTGAGGAAGTTCATAAGGACATTCTCAACCTTCCTTAATCTGATGTATGATGAACACTTCTCTGATCACACACCTTCATAACAACTGAGAGCGATCTGGATCTACCACTGATGAAAAGCAAGGGCCTGGGGATGCTCTGATATAAAGATATTATAATTATAATTAGCATTATAATAAACGTACACTATTCAAATAAAAAAATACCAGAGATCATTTGAAGAACAAAGACAAATCACATATGGTCATTATCATTTATTTATTTGCCTTTATCTTCATCTGTTAATATGTCTGTTTCTCTTGATACTGGATTTGCTGGTTATTATACAGAACAAGCAGCTTTCAGAAGCGCAGTGCACAATTAAACTGAAGCTTCCAGCTGTTAGATCCGTAAGCATATGAGAATTTTTCCGTTTATTAATCTTTTTTTGTTTTTCTAAATACGCATGCTTTTGGACTAATGGAGTTTTGTGCATTCAGGTGATCACCAATAATGGAAAGAGATNTGTTTTTTGTTTTTCTAAATACGCATGCTTTTGGACTAATGCAGTTTTGTGCATTCAGGTGATCACCAATAATGGAAAGAGATGTAAGTGAATAACATGCTTACTTTTTATTTGAAATAATGATAAATACCAGTTTGATTCACCACGACTGATATACACTCCTGAATAAATAAATTATTTTTTATTTACTTTGTCACTTTAACTTTTCTCATAAAACAGTGGTCAAATAGCAATGCTAAATTAAGTTAAAGTTAAATATTTATGTCAAGACCATATAGGAAGCAAATTATCTAATGCATGAGCTTAGTAACACATAATATGATGAGATCCACATTAACCAGTGGCCTGACGAACACAGGAAGGCAAATACAATAACATGCTTCTTCATTTCCATCAGCACAGGGCTTTACCATCACTACTGGCTTCAAAAACTCATGTAATCAATCCGTTTATTTACCTTTGACCTTACATTTGTCTAATTACACCAGGTTATTCAGTCGTTTAATACTTCTGCCCATGCAGCATCAATACTCCATCCTTTCAAGTAGGTATTTTATCTGGAGTAAATAACTGAGTGAGTTTAAAGTCATTAACTAACAAAGACCTGCAATACAAGATACACGAGAGCAACTCCAGCATGAAGGCTGCAGAAAGACAGGCAGTGTTGTGTGTGCTTCACACGAGTGCCCTCAAGTGGTGACAGAACATGTAGCAGTGCTCTAACACACTGAGACTGGCAGAAAATCCATCTACTGTGACTCTGCTCTATTAAATGTAACCATTTTCCTTGCCAAAAGAAGTTCGTTTAAATCTTACAAACACTGTTTGGTATACTAGGGAATAGTAAGAAATATACCAGAGAAAAATTATTACAAAAAAAATCAATCCATGAATCTATAAATCAGGCAGCAATGCTATGTTCAAGAAATATGCCAAGTTCAAAATGATGTCATAATACTGTGTTTTAAGCAGGTACATTTGTTAAAAGGAGATGGAATAGATACAATACAAGTAACAACATAAGCTTGCAATTATTTAGAATCAATCTTCATAAAACATGATAGATCAGATCATGACTGTTTAAAACAGGTGTGTCCAACCCTGTTCCTGGCGATCGACTGTCCTGCAAAGTTCAACTCCAACTCTAATCATACACACCTGCCTTTAATTTTCAAGCGACCCTGAAGACCTTAATTATTTGCTTCAGGAGTGTTTGATTAGGGTTAAACACCAATCACAGCCATGTTCATTTCTAAATGCCAAAACACATCACCTACCATCGTGCAGCACCTGTTACAAATAAAGAGTACATGCACACAGATACACACAACCCCACAAACATCATATGACAATCTCAGCACACTTTACCCACAGATGTCAAGCATCGAACAGGGCTTACACACACAAATATATTAACAGCATGGAAACGCTCACCTCATCATTATGACCCTGCTGAACTGCTATTGTTAAATATGACTTCAGTGTTACAGCACCACGTATCAACCAGGCTTTCTGATGCACTTTTTAAAACAGGATGCAAAGATTCTCACTTACCATCATTACACAGAGGTCCTCCATATGTGGTCATGCTGCAGTCGCAGGTGAAGCCCTCCCACTGCTGGATACAAACCCCCTGATTAGCACACGAATCCTCCTGACAGGTAGTGCTGGGCCCTACAAAACACCATCATCAATCAGAGGATCAGACAGAGACACCACCAGAGCCCAGATATCTCTACACTACTCACTATGTCATGTGCTTTTAACACTGTTATCATTGCTCTCACTCATGAGGGGGACACTCACACCACAAGGGCTCCTCACAAGCTTATGATGAGCCAATGAAACACATGTAAAGGTATGTTTACTCAGATTTTTTTTTATATAAGAAGCAATGCAATCACGCAAAAATTGATTGTTAGTTCCTGTGCATAGTTGTCATGTGTTGATTGTCATGACAACAGCAAAGATTATAGCAGCTCAGATGCTACATGTGATTTACTGACCAAAGCCCCATCAGAGTCACTTATGACAGTGGAGGAGAACAGTGGGTAGTTTATGATGCTTTCAGCTTTTAGGTAGCAGAGTGCTAGAGAAGAGCTGAACTCTGTAGTGTAACAATGCTTTATTAAGCTGCCAATAATGTCAGGCTTCTTCGTTTTATGTGCATCTATGGTGACAGGATCCTGACATCTCTGTTAGTCTTGTTTTACCTGAGAACACAGCTGAGGTTTTGGATTTTATATGATCTGTATAATAGTGATGTTGACAGAGACAGTTTAATCCATGGTGTGGATTCTATTATAATCCATTATAAAATGGATGCCCACAAGGCCATGGCTCTGACAGAGGTTACTCTACGCTCAGTATACTAAGAGGTGATTCTCTTATATTTCTCATTGAGATATCAGCTTTGTCTTAAGATGTCTTTAGTTTTAGTTTAGGAGAAATGTTAAACTTTAATATTGTAAATACTAAAACTATCATTTAAATAGCATTAAACATTTCATAATATCAAGGCTTACTAGTTTAAATGTTTAAATTTATCTTCAATGTTCAGCATTGTATACACCACATTTAATTGCACTTCTATTATGCTTCAAAAGCTCTAACACACGTGCATCATACATTGGCACGGATCTCTCGAATATGCAAATTATGTTCGAAATGTATGCACTGATGCTTGGTCGTGTGGCAAGCACTTTAAAAATGCTCCCAAAGAAAAAGAAAAAAAAAGAAAAAAGTTGACCTGAAATGGCAGATGATTCAGGAGAAATGGAAAAAGAAGTATTTCTTCTATGAGATCAACCACGGCTGTGCTAAAAGATTACAACATTAAACAGGCCTGTGAGGATCATTCAGAGAAATATGATAAACACACTGGACAGCTCAGAATGGGAAAAGCTTTGAAAAAACAGCAATCAATGTTTACAAAAACACCAGAGACTGATAAAGCTTAAAGGCCAGCTATTTGATTGCCAATGAAATCACTGCTGCATCAAAGATATTTTCAGGAGGAGAACACAAGAAGTGTTGTGTGAGGAAAAAAAGGCCATATGTTTTGCCATGTGTTACATATATTACATATACATATAAGTCTCTGCAATATATAAATATATTGTAGAAATTTAATTTCCTGTAAAGCTGCATTGCAACGATTTGTATTATGAAAAGTGCTATATAAATACACTTGAATTGAATTAGCTTGTCAAGAAATACTGTAGCTGAAAGAATTGAGGACCTTGCAAAAGGTTCGAAGGGTGTCTCTATAGAACTCAATGCGAGTACTGATATTGACAATGCACCTTAGTTGGGATTATGTATTCGAGGTGTTGATAAATCTTTGACCATCACCAAATAATTTGTTGTGCTGGTGACAATGACAGATTCAGCTATTTCCGACAACATTTACTCCAGCCTCATTGGTGCTCTGGATCAACTGGAGGTTGACTGGAGTTGCACTGTTAGTGTGGCAATGGATGTTGCTCCATCCACGTTTGGGGGAAAAGACAAATTTAAAGGTGAAAATTCAAAAAGAGGCCCCAACACAAAAATTCTGGAATTTTCCTTGAATATTAAATCAAGAAGCGTTATGTAGCAAAACCCTGAAAATAAATGGACAATATCATGAGTGTAGTGATAAAAATGGTTAATTTCATCTGAACAAAAGGACTCAACCATTGGCAATTTGATGCCTTTTTATCTGAGTAGAAGAAAGAATTCGGTCAGTTCATAAAAGACAAAGGGAAACCAATGGCTGAGCTGGATGACCTTGAGTAGGCTTGTGATCGTGCTTTTATGGTGGACATAACCGAGCACTTAAATGTGCTCAATATTAAGATTCCAGGCTCCAACAATGTCATGACCAAATACTACAAATGTATTTATGCATTTGAGATGAAACTACATCTCTGGTTGACACAGCTGTCCCAAAGTAACCAAGCTCATTTTTCCTCTTTAAAATCTGTGCACAACATTCAATACAAAGACAACATAGACAAATACAAAGAAAAAATTCTACAGGTCTGAATTGCTTCCAGGGCTTCAATGAACTCAAGAAGGAATTCTCAGTTTTCCTCTCACTGTTTACTGTTAGCACAACAGAGGTTTCAAACGTAACTAATCGAACTGCATTGCAACACACCTTAAAAATCATAAATCACAGCAGTCACTGTGGATTTATTTTGCCAACACCGATGTTCCCCAAAATGACAGCTTTTGCCTCTAAAATCCTCAGAATGTTTGAGACTATATCTCTGTCAGCAGACATTTTCTGCAATGAACATAGTCCAACCTGTACTCTTGACTCACACACAGACATCTAAATGATGTTATGAGAGCAGCAACTGCCCAAAAATTGCTCGCTGATGTTGATGCACTGGTTGAAGAGAAGAGATGTCAGGTGTCAGGAAGCATAATGCACATGTTTAATGATGTCAAAATATATGCTTTACAAATGCAATATATGCCAGAATCTGCTTTTGGGCCCTCTGGAGGCATTATGGGCTCATCAGTGAAATGTTAAAGAAGGACAGTGACCGAATCCTTCCCTTACTAGATGGTCTCTGTGGAGCTGCTTCAACAAACAGCAGCTATCTGGTATGTGCTAGCACAAAGGGTAGCAACATCTTATCCTGTGTATGTTTAATCTCAATAGAACTCAATAGTTCTTGACATAACATTTTAAGTGATGTACAGTCTGGATTTAGAGTGATTTAGAGTGAGTCATAGGCACCATATCTGCAGCTAAAGTTTTTTGGTACCCAGAGGTGGACAAAGTACACAACTCCATTACTTTAGTGAAAGTACAGATACTGCTGGTCAAAAATTACTCCATTACAAGTAAAAGTTGTAAAGACTTTTGATGGTACGATTTACTGAAGTAAAAGTACATATTTACTTGCTTTTAAAAGTACTTAAGTACCAAAAGTAAATTTCCTCTGAAGTAACCTACGTAGTCCACTGACTAGCTTGTAGTATCTTTGGAATAAAGAGCATTTTACACATTTGAACAGAGTGGACAGTGAAATCCTTTAAATACACAGTGATAAGGAAGAAAAAAATAAATAAAATCAAACCTGCTTTAAAACCCAGCAACACAACTGTAGCTGTATAACTTTACAGCAACACTGCTTTAACAAAAAAGCAAAACAGAACGACTTATTATATATATAAAATAAAAATGTATAAAAAATGCTGTCTAATCCAGCTCTTGCAGTAATTTGATGTCACACACAGAATGGTCTGTGCAGTGCTATTGTGTTTTATTAGGAGACACACAACAGCTCTTCTGTGGCTTTATAGGTTATATTTTTATGTACACAATTTAGCAAAATCAGACAATATTGTTTATAATATGTACCACAATATTAACTTCTTATTATTTAATTGCTGTAAATATCACATCTGTGACTGGTCAGTGCCCAAAAAATACTGGAAAATCACTAAAAATCACATTGCTACAAAACCTACAAGAGTTACTATAAACTGTCTGAAAAAAAGCAAGTTTTAGAGAAGAAAAAAAAATCACCCACTGACTTTCAAAGCTGCTACATAGTAACCACTTTCTACTTCGAGGACCTTGAAAGAAATGTAGTGGAGGGAAAAGTACAATACATGCTCCATCAGAACAAAAACAAAAAGAAAACACAGGGAAAGGTGCCGCATACTTTATTCCTTTTTTAAGGTATGGTCTTCTCTGTCACACTACGGTAAATGAATCGCACGATGAACAATGCAAATAGCCTTTAATAATCCCCAATAGGGCAAATGCAAAACAGACAGGTACTGTAGGAAACACTCGTAGGGATGTAGTAGACCGGAGGAGAAACATTGAACAGAACACAACTTAAATAGGAGGGCTGACGAGAGTGAGTAATGGCACACACCTGAAACCAAGGACAATAATCAGACACAGACAGAAACTATGTCAAACAGAGCACATGAGGAAGGAAACACAACAAACAGTCCATGGGGTGTGACAAGAATACTGTTATATAACTAAACATGAACAAATGAGTAACACAACACTATTCCAGCAACTACTACTGACGTCAAGAGATTAACAAGTTGATATTTGAAATCACCAAAACAAACACACCCCTGCCCC
>SCHK01264838.1:0-16272 GCA_004124795.1 Poropuntius huangchuchieni
TGTACGACCTGACTTTTTTCCCTTGATTTCAGTGATGGGTAGGTTTAGAGGCGGGGTTAGGTGTACGTCGTTTGTAGAAATTCATACAAATTGTGCGACTCGTAAAATACGTATGATTTAGCAAAAATACAAGTGAGGTCGTACGAATTAGCCACCTCGTAAAATATATACGAATTGCAATGAGATCGGGCTTAATAATTCATATACGTAATACACACAACTTTAGTCTATCAAATGAACATCTTATGAAGTTAAAAAGCTGCACGTTTGTAACAAACAAATTCATCACAAAGATGTTTATAACTTCAAACAGATTCTTCTGGCTAAAATAAAATCCATAAAATTGCTTTCCAGTGAAAAAGTGGTCTCATCTGAATCAGGAGAGAAATGTGCAAAGATCAAGCACTGTTTACAAGCAAAAAACAGTTCTATACAATTTTGTCTGTGGATTCTGATGTGAGAGGAAATATGGAACATTTTCACTGGAGATAGTGTTATTATGGATTATGGACTGTTTGGCCAGAAGTGAAAGTTTAAAGTTAAAACGCCTTAATGATGGATTTTTTTTCTTACACACAAGCAGATTTTCACTCAACAAGGTGTCCAAGTTGTGAGCAAGTAACACAATGCTACATTTCTGATGAACAAACAAACTCAACTACATCTTGGATAGTCTGAGGATGGCTCAATAGTCAGCTAATTAGGATTTTTGGGTGTACTATTCCTTTAAGAATTGATTCTGAACTAATTACATTACTTTCTTTTATATTATAAGTGGAAAGAATGCCTAAATGTAATATAATAATGACTCTTGAAAAAAAAATGCATTTAAAAATAAGCTACTGTTTTGATCATTGTGGACAAAATCTTGTAGTGTTTCTGTTTGAGATGTCATCAGATGGCATCTTCTCCCTCTCCTCCTTTCATTATAGGTTAAATATCACTTGGAGCCAAACATTGTAAAGGAAGAATAGTGATTCTGATTTCATGCACTAGATTGGACAAATGGGACTAATGATTAAAACAAAAAGAGGATCTGGACGTAGGCCTATCCGGGTACAAAATATTTCAAGATTATCAGATGACCTGATTACGACAAAGAAATGCTATTCCACACTACTGCTAATTAAGGCCACTTTGACGTTTGCAGAAATGTTTTGGGTGCTTATGAGAAAGGCTGGGAGGAGCAATGTGTATGAGAACAGCAAGTGTTATTGTTAGAGGATAATCAGCTTCTGCCTCTAACAGTTCTCACGTTTCACAGACTAGACTACAAAATCAGCTCAAAAGGTCCTTCAAAACATGTTTTGAGCAGAGAGGAATATGGTTCTGGATAAGCTTCTTCACATGTTTTGAAACAGACATGTAGTTTATAAAAAAAAAAAGTACTATTAGTGGCTACAAAATGTATGAATTTGAAAGTATATTTAAGCAGTGATGCATACAATTGTTTAGTTCTCTGTTTGGTTTATTTAGTATGTTCCTTTAAAATCACACAGTTGAGCTGATAAGCACATTTAATTATGTTGCAGAGTTCTTGTATGTGAATAATTACAATGCAAAAAATAAAGACAAACAATTTCTATATATATTTTGTTCACACTTTATTTAAGGTGTCCTTGTTACACTGTAATTATATATTTAAGTACTGAATAAGTACTTTGGATTAGGGTTTGGCTTAGAGTTACTTGCATGTAATTATGCCTATATTGTTATAATAATAGTAAATACATGTAATGTGTAACAAGGACACCTTAAATTAAGTGTTACCTGTTGAATAAAGGTCATATATCATGAATGCTATATATACCAACGTTATTTTAATACAGCAAGATTAATCAAGATTTCTAACATTCATTTTTTTCAGTATTGTAAAGTGCTACCAATAGGCTTACTGTTTATCTGCGAAAATTAAACAATATTAAGTAATCAAGTGTTCAGCATTAAAGTGGTTTAGTGTGGGAATGTAACTTCCAGCCAATCAAAATGCTGGGGACCTCCTCAGTCCTGAAGCACATGCCATATATAAATTCTCCATCGACTGTGAAGTCTACAAGTCATAAAAATGCTAGACTCGCTGACGCTTCTATTTGAGAAATTCTTTCTTTTCTCAAACTTTAATATTTTTAAAAGTCTATGGGAGGAGCAGCCGGAGCGTGCGGTGAAATGGCCAGTGCTCAGGAGAGGAGATCTTCTGGAGGTGCAGCGCACTCTCTTCATTCATTACGGCATCTATCTGGGCGACAACAGGGTGGCGCACCTGATGCCTGACATCATGCCAGTATTAACCAACAACAAACAGCTCATCAAACCAGTCGTCAATAACAAAAGACTCATATTAGGCTGTATTTACAGAAACGCGAGTATACGTGTAGATTCGCTTGAAGATTTCGCGTATGGAGCTCAGATTATAGTCAATGATATGGATATGAAAGTGAAGTGTCAAGCGCTGGTGAGCGAAGAAGTCGCGAGGAGAGCAGAGAAACTGGTCGGCGACATTCCGTACAGTTTATTATGGAATAACTGTGAACATTTCGTGACTTATTGCAGGTACGGAACACCTGTGAGCCAACAGACAGAGAAGGTGAGTTCGACAAAAAAAAAACAACGTTATTTTATTTAACGTTGAATCTTTGGATATTATAATGGCCTACAAAATATTATACTCTACTCATGAAAATATCATAGAATTAATATTGGTAACAAAATGTTATAGGATTAATAGCCTACCATGTTATCTAAATGTCAATATTGCAGCAAACATGCATATATTTAAAGCCTATATTAAAAAAAAAAAACAATAATAATATTTGGTTGGGGAAGAAGCTGAATTTGGTTTGGACAAAGACTGTTAATGATATGTTTAATGTACTTTCTGTTGCAGTTCTGTGATTGTCTGAAAACCATCATTCGGGACCAGAGAAGTGTGGCCTTAACTGTTGGAATAGGGGTGATGTACATCCTGTGCGTTGGCCTGGCACCTTCAACTACATTACCCACAATCCTTATTCCCTTCATTCTGTGGATGGCTGGCTGAGAGACTTTCACTACATCACATTAAACAACAAAACTCAGTTTTAAAGGGGACAAGTACACAACAATGCAATGCATCAGTGCCGCAGTGGAATATGCGTAAACATGCAAAGTCTTAATATGTACTCAAACAATGTTTAAGCATCATTTGTTTTTTTCTTCGATAGGCTATGTGTCAAAAGATAAGCTCTATCATTTAAATAGTTCATGACAACATGCTGTTAACTCTGACTTTACAGCAATGCTGTGTATTTTTCAACTTAAACCATATGCCTAAAATTGGTAAAGCCAATATTGTTGTAGCTTAAAGTTACAGATTGCATATAGGCTACTGTTCACTAAAGGTGCCTTATATTTGTATTAAGCAGAAGTGTTTATGATCACTGATATGGAATTTAACTGATATGTTTCATTCTATTGTATATGGACTGATTTAGGACATAACATGTAGTTTTTTTATTGTTATTGTTAAGCTCTGACGATGCTTTATTGTGAATTTTGTACAGTGTAAGATGTGTATTTAATACCGTAAGTTTCTGAACAAGAATGTGCAGACAGAACAAATTGATGAATGTTGGCATTATGTATAAATAGAATGACTATTTCTGGTTACTGCTGCAAACAGTTGATTGGATTTATTACTCTATTTTCATTCAAATAAAGCTTGTCTGACCTGTATCTGAACTTGTGGAATTGCTGGTTGCATAAAAAGTTAAGTAGTGAGCTGTTTTTTTTTTTATTCAGTTACATAAAAATTAAAATAATAAGATTGACTGAATAATTTCAAATGTTTATTGCAAACTTCTTCCAAACATGAATTCATATGAGGAAATATGAGAAATGGAATCATTTAATCAATGAATAATGATACTATAAAGCAAGGATGTGAACTGAATTTAAGAAGTATGAAAAGTGGTCTAAAACAGTGGGTCACAACTTTATTGACCCTCCATTGTTCAAGACAATAATAAGAGCCCTCCTCATTTAGAGTAGATCTTAGAAATAAAGGTTAACAAAGGCCATAGAGGAACCATTTTGATTCCCCAAAGAACTATTTTTGTCTTAGTGTGAAGAACAATTTAATATTCTAAAAAAACTATAAAGAACCTTTTGTGCAATTTTTTCCCCAAATACATTTCTTGATTTTATATCAGCTATAGCCCACCATTATTTGGTTTGGTCAGATAAAATAAAATGATAAAAGAAACCAGTCTAGCAAAATTGGCTTGAAGAGTAAACATGTCCGAATAAGCTTTTGATGCAGCCTTCCCAAATTGAATCTGCCTTCACCCATTATCCTCCCTATTCCGATTGCATATAGATGCATGATGCTCAATATGTTATCACACTAAAAATTCTGGTTTTGAGGTTCTCAGCTGCNTCCCATTATCCTCCCTATTCCCATTGCATATAGATGCATGATGCTCAATACGTTATCACACTAAAAATTCTGGTTTTGAGGTTCTCAGCTGCAAAATTTTACATACAAGTGCAAAGCCACCATCATCAGGTCAGACTCAGGCCTATACTTGACCAAAATTTTGTGTATATAAATGATGTGTATAAAATGTATCAGGGATACTTATGATACAATTGGTCAAGGTACAAAGGTACAAACATTCTTCAGGTTTTGTTTAACCCGTTTCAACAAGCAAGCATTATACAAGCATTAATCTTGCTACTGACCCAGGACTTTCACCTCCTGGCAATTAAGACTGACTTATTCATCAGGCCATTTAATTAACTATTTATACACAGTGTGGCTTATATAAAACTTGTGAAATTGCCTTGTCATAGTCAACATGTGATGCACAAAAGCTGCTTTATTCAATGAACCACATCACTCCTCCCAGAGCAAATCAAATAAATTGAACAGATGTGAAGTGAACAGCATCACTGTAGACTGCCTTCAGCCATGACTGCACTCAGACTGCTTAATTTCTTCTTCATCACCTCAACATTGGAGGATGAATATGAAAAAGACAGACGGAAGAAAACCTACGACATCTCTCTTTACAAGCGTGGTGACCTTTTGGAGGTATCCAGGACTCTTTTTAAACATTTTGGAATCTACTTAGGTGAGGGTCGTGTTGCTCATTTCATCCCAGACATCCTACCAGTTTTCACTAAAGAGAAGTCCATTGTTGAGCAGATGGTGACCAATGAAAGACTGATTTTGGGAGTTTTGGCCAAAGCAGCTAGTGTCCGTGTGGACTCTTTGGCAGATTTTGCATACGGTGATCAGATTCAGGTCAATAAAATGGACAGTATGGTCAGTGTACAGCCACTGAATGGAGAGGAAGTAGCACGACGGGCGGAGAAGCTGATTGGATCTTTCTCCTACAGCTTACTGTGGTACAACTGTGAACACTACGTCATGTACTGCCGCTATGGTGTTGCATTTAGCTTCCAAACCTTTCAGGTAAGAAAACAAACAAAAAAAGGTGGAGGGTGGATACAGTATATAGACTTTTAAAAAATACACTATAAATCTTTACTTTTTTTTTTTGAAAGAATCCTTAATGCTCACCAAGGGTGCATTCATTTAATCAAAATACAGTAAAAACAGTTACAATTTAAAATAAATGCATCTATTTCCTGTATGCAGTGAATTGGCAGTATGAGACTAAGAGGAGAGACATCAATGAGCCTGAAAATAACATTTTAGTTTAATGCCAAAGTAAAAATTTCACATTAATTAAGAATGGACACTAAATTTAAGCACCTTGTGTTCTATGCGTGGACATAACAGTAACACTTTAAGCCTCCCACAGCATTTATTTACTTGTCCACTTTTGTTTCCAAACTCCAAACAAGATTTCACAATTTCCTCCTACACAAGCACAGATTATCTCCTATTTGAATATGTCAGTGAACTCCTCTCCTCATGGTTTATTCCCCATAAATAGAGCTGAGAAAAGACGAAAGGCATCTTGTGCATTTTATAGTAACCTTAACCTCATGTGCCATGAAAAACATGAACAGGGTTATTTTCAGAGCACAAAAGCCTTGTTTGAGCTAGAGCTACAGTTCACAGCCTTTTATATGGAGCCAAACAACTCAAACTATGAATATGATTCATCATTGGTCTGAATTATGTATCGTGAACTAACACTGACAATATTGCAGTAACGTTAATGTAAATTTTTACACAGTTTTGTTTCATTTTTCAAGTTGTATTAATTAACAGTTTAAGCATTGTGAATGAACATGAAGTACTAATAGAAATTACACTTATAACACTAAAATTTAAAATCTATTAATAACAAACTGAAAATTAAAATGACTGTTATTTAGTTATAGCTAATGCATTAATCATTGCTAACGAATTTACGTGATTTACAACATTTGCATAAAATAATTACAAATAAATTTCTGTACAGATTACAATGCAATACTCTTATTATACTCGGTAAACGAAGTGAAGTCTGAAAATGTGACATTCAAAAATCCTTTTACTGTGCATTTTGCAAAACGCATCAAACGAACAGTAGCAGCACCATCTAGTGGACAATGTTAATACATATTTCCTTAAACAGTTACAGAATCGTCATTTCGTGCAAACTACAGCAAAAGTTATTAATATATAACAGATTAACATTTGATGTTGAACAATGCCTCTCCCATCTCTTTCAGTTCTGTAAAACTGTAAGGACAACTCTCGTAACCAGAAAGATGGCCTTCCTGTCAGCTATAATTGGGATCTTCATCATGTTGTATCTAGGCGCTTTGACACCTCTCACCATCCTCCCCATTGTAGTCATTCCCTTTACCATCTGGATGGCATCTTGAAGACACTCCGGGTGGAATTTGTCCTTTAATGTTTGATCCAGTAACAGCTACGAAAGCATCAAAGCATCAACTGCTGACAGACTGTCCTTCACTACAGGCTACAAAATATCTTGGTCTGTCTGTGTCTAGAATCTGTCTTGTTTTTTTTTTAATATATATATATAGTTTTGCAAACTGTAAATGTAAAGATATCATCACTTTTCGTTAAACAACTGTTAATCGCATAACATGTAATTGTAGGATATAGGCCCCTACATCTGATGCATCATGAATGTATGTGATCTTACGATGAGCCTATCAGTTTCACAAGCACTGTTTTTGTAATAAAGAAGAAACTTATAAGGAGATAACAACAGACTAGTTTAATGTGCTTGAAGATGTTCCTACTGCAGACTTATACCCCAGAATAAGTTAAATAAAAATTAAGAGACAGAGAGAGAAAGAGCGAGGACATTTCTCACTGCATAGCCTGAAGGGAAAAAACAAAACAAATATCCAGGACACCTTAACTTGTTTCCACAATTCCAACATGCACTGACAGCATGGAAACCTTAAAAGACAGGGAAAACATGATAGCTTGTCTTTCTTTCTTTACATAATCAGTAAATTATATATTCACAAATGACATATTGAAATATGTGTGTTAATTACTTAATTAATTTCTAAAAGCTTTATAAGCAAGATAACAAATTCAGTGCAAAGTTAAGGACAGTGCTTTAAAGACAGCCCATACTAATTCTATTCAGCAATTATGGATTACAATGAAACTGAGTAATATTTGGACAGCCCTGAGTGCCATAATCTAGTCAAAGAGAACAGTAATGGGGATAATGATGATGAATAGTTAATGGAAAGATGCTGCAGACAGCATTTACATTAGGTAGTGTCCTACAGAGTCTGGATCCAGTAGGGGGTAATTACTTAGGGATCATTCTTACTGCATCCACTTTAGTAGTTTAAGGAATTATTCAGGCTTGTTTGTTTGCATAATTCAGACATCCTTCAGTTATTTTTAGAATAGCTGAGCAGACAGGTAGTGCTGTATTTCACATTTGAATTAAGGAGATGCGTCATTTGCAACAAGCAAGTTGTTTAAGTTGAGCGTAGTTGAGCATACATTTTTTTAAAGGAGTTGTGCTATAAATCAGTGAATGAGTGAATCTTGCAAATATCTTAAAGTATGAGGCCATGAANTGGAGTTGTGCTATAAATCAGCTTGCTTTATTTTACACTTGAGTGAATCTTGCAAATATCTTAAAGTATGAGGCCATGAATGTGAAATATGCTACATTTCAGATAAAGAAGCTGCTTTGATAAAATAAAATCTTTGATAAAATAAAATCTGCACTCAACAGTTTGCAAAATGAAAAACCTCCAAGTTAGAGCAAATTTGGACAATATCTTAATAAATAAAATACATAATTAAATATCATTAAGGAATAATGTATTTAAAAAGTTATCATTTTTATTCACAATTTGACTGTGATACATATAATCTTAATATTTCATAGTGTTATATTTTTACTGTGGATGACAGGATTAACATCAGAAACAGCGCTTCAGGGGAGCTGGTTATTTCTGTCATTGTGTTCTCTGTAGTGTTGTTGTGCTGCTGCTTCTATTTATGTCAGTTTGCCTGGCTGGACATTCACCTCAGTCTCCCTGCGGAAGTGAATGAAAATCTATAACAATTAATTACAAAGCCAGTAAGTGACTAAAGCTGCCAGCTCGGTTCAATTAAAAAGCTATTGCACTGAGATTTAGAGGGTTCAGGTATCAGATAATTTTGTTTTAGTCTTTTTCTACCTAAATGTGTTTAATTCCCAAATGTTATGGCAACCAAAGTGCCATTGTTAATTCAACAACATTTTAAAAAGGAAACTGAAGCAAACACATTCCACGGGTCAAAATAAGGTGTTTTATCAAAAAGCTCCTGAAGGGATGTATTAGGTTTGGCAGATGTAGAAATTAGACAGACTCTTTAGACAGCTGTACCTCCATGAAGTTACCAATAACATGCTGTACAGTAAAAATGTAAAAATATAAATCACTATGATTTTCTTTGCTTTCAAGGAAAATTACACATGGTCTTTTATTATCCACAATGACAACATAAAAAAACACTTTTTTTTAAATCTCTTTCAAATCACGTCTCTTTTATTTTTATTTATTTATTTATTTTATGGATGCCACCCAAAATGAAATTTATTTTACATTTCAACAAAGATTTATAAAGCATTTGCTGTAGCAACATTTTCACTCCAAAATTGCTAGTAAATTGCACATAAACATAAAATTTTGCTTAAAATTAAACCAATTAAGTTTGTCATATGGGTTTGGAACAACTTGAGGGTGAGTAAATAGGTGAGTACACCTATATATATATTTTGTAAACTTAACCCTTAATTCATGTTCATGGTCCTACTGCGAGCAACTGATTGATGCAAATTATTCCATCGGAAAAAAAATATTTTAAGAATCTAAATTATTCTTAAACCACCAGTAATAGCTCTGGGTTGCAAAGAGCAGTCCATGTTGACTTTATCCTTAATCAATATGCTCTATGAAGCACAGTAGAACTCATTTAAAACCAGAGGGCACCTTTCTTCAAAGTGTACTTTGGAAAAACCTTATGAAAAATCCATTATACAATCAAATTCAAATTTAGAAACTGAAGCAATGGTGGACAAGAACTGAAAAATGCTAAATCCCTCAGGATCACTTAATGCTGTGATATTTAACTTGAGAGCAAGATTAGCATTTATAGTCTCAGTGCAGTTCTGCATGGTTGAGAATATTAATGCTCAGGCAGTTTGTGAATTTTTAAGATGAATTATTGCATAAAGCAGTCTGGTTCCTAAAATCGTCCTGCAAAAGTACCACATAATTGCTGTCTCACTTAAAAACAAAACTTAATGGACCAAAATTCTGAGGTACTTGCATTTCTGTTTCTTAATTGTATAGTGACCAGTCAGTTACATCTATTAATAATGAAAAATTTCAGGTCACTGATTTGAATACTGAATACTGTATATTCATTTCTAATTATCATAATCTCAAGATAATAATTACTACATTATGCTAACACAGCTGTATTCCATCAGATGAAAATAGGCCTAATTTTATACAAGAATAAGTCTAAGACAGGTGTGGTGACGCCATCATCACGTGACAACAGACAAGATCAGTTCTTATGCCCTACAGCAGCAAAACAGAAGGCACTATTGCTGAATTTACGTTTAGTGAATTGTGTTTAAATTGAAGGTCTGGCAACAAAATGGGGATATCTTGACTGCTGACGTCATACGTCCATGTCTACCTGAACAACTGTGCTTTTGTCTTAATAATTACATTTCCTGACATTTGAAATCTCTTTGTACCTGTGCCATATGCGAAATGACAATGTGAAAGAGCTGAAACAATAATGTTGTATGTGAATGTCATTAAATTATTCATGAGTAAATGAATTTGTTGTAGATAGATAAGAAAAGTGATAAAAGTTCTTTTTGGATCTATAAATTATCTTAAAACGTTAACACTTTGTAATAACTTTAACATTAGTAAACATTATTAACATAAATTATATAGGCTAGACTAGTGCTTAATAAATTAAAACTTTTAATGTCAAGAACCTTTAATAGATTTTATTATAAAAAATGAATTAACATAATTACATATTCATAAACATCTAATCTGTTAGCATTAAGCTTTATATTGTAGTTGTAATTAGAAAACAAACCGAGGCTCATTATGAATCCGATGTCAATCAACAATCTCGCGAGCACTGCTGGATTTGCGCACGTAAAGATCACGCGGAGGCAGCCTGTAGACTCCCAGACGCTCAGGGAAGCGATCCTTCCTTCATTCCGACTCGTGTTATTGACACTTCTTGACGACTGTCGTTGAGTTATCCGTGATAAATCTGGTATGGATTTAGTCTATTTTTTCTCTACTGCAAGATACGTATGTGAGCTTATATTGCATGAAACTTGACAACTTAAAAGAAGGTAAGAAACTTTAAGGACTTACATTGCTCTTTTCGAAAACGATTTCCTTCCTAATTTTATTCTTTTCTTCTTTCTTCTGAGCAAATTTTTTTTTTTTTTTTTTTTTTTACAAAATGATGCAGTTTATATCTATAGCTATCATTTACTGACCGCATGTTATTAGTAACAATACGTGCAAACGTGCATATGCAAATAATCATATACCTACACTCAAACATTTATTAATACAAAATATGAATTAACATGCTCATATATTCATCAAATAGTAAAACATATCATGCATTAAATCGACAGTGCATGGCATTGCATGAAAATAAGATCCTAATCTGAACTTTTATAATTTATCATTTTTGAACAGTTTTAGTCACCGATGACATAATAACAGGGTATCCAGCATTTCATCATTATTTAAGTAATTAGGCTATTAATTAATAATAATCAATTTTCTGTTTTGAATACAGTATATATATTTTTAATTAATTTTTCATTTTCACTTTACTCTTACTTTTTTTCAGAGTTAGTGACTTAAGTGAATGAATGCTAAATATGGATATAAGAACTGAAATGAACGTATCTGAAGACGAAATTCAGCCCACAAACTATTCTACACCAGCTCCTATCCAAGTTGAGGGTGTCTTACTAGACGGTCTGGAAGACAGTACAAAACTGGTGGGTGTTCAAGTGATCTTGATTTTGGCTTACAGCACCATCATCGTCTTTGGCGTGACCGGGAACTCCTTGGTCATATATGTTGTGTACAAGTTTAGAAATTTACACACAGTGACTAACTATTTCATTGTCAATTTGGCTGTAGCAGATCTGTTGGTCAACACGTTGTGTTTGCCTTTTACTCTGATGTACACACTCTATGGAGAGTGGAAATTCGGACAGGTGATGTGCTACCTGTTGCCATACGCACAAGGCTTAGCGGTCCACGTTTCGACCATCACACTCAACGTTATAGCTCTGGACAGATACCGCAGTATTGTCTACCACATGGAAACCAAGATGTCAAAAGACATGTGCATAGTCGTCATTGTGATCACATGGGTGGCAAGCGCAATCCTCGCCAGTCCTCTAGCAATCTTTCGTGAATACGTGACCTTTGACTTGACGCCTGACCAGACGATTCAAGGTTGTGCCGAGAAGTGGCCTGGAACTAGTACGGATGGGACCATCTACAGTATCGCCATGTTTTTTTTACAGTACGGCCTGCCGTTGTCAATCATTTCATTTGCATACACTCGGATCTGGAACAAGCTAAGAAATCACGTCAGCCCTGGCGGTGGCCGTAGCGACCGTCATCAACGGCGACAGAAAACGACAAAAATGCTGGTTGCTGTAGTTGTGGTCTTCACCGTTAGCTGGCTACCCTTTCACGCTTTTCAGCTTGCTGTGGATATTGATAGTAGTATATTGGAAATGAAAGACTTCAAATTGCTCTATACGGCTTTCCATATTGTGGCCATGTGCTCCACGTTTGCCAATCCCATCCTCTATGGCTGGATGAACAGGAACTATAGAAGATCTTTTATGGCTGTGTTCAAGTGTGGACGGTTAAACAATGGAATGAGAAGGGTTTGTAGCAGTGAGACAGTAAGGGAGAAATGCACACGCAGTAAGCAAAGTACAATCAGTGTCTTAACACAAGAAAACACGCTGCTGTGAAGGCTGTTCGCTTTTTACAAAATGTGAACAAAATATGGACAAAAATCCAAAAAGTCTACTGTAAAGAAGGACTGTATGTAAATCTAAAGACTGAACACTCAAACTGTCTGATATCTGACAAATTTATGAGACATTTGTGGTGACTTTGTGGCTAAACACTTAATTAGTTTGGAATATTGTATTTCCTTTTTGTTATAATGTAATATGTATTTGGCTTTATATGATCTGTAAAAAGAGTCAGTGAGGGATCTTATGTTGAATATATTCCAGTGTTTGTTTCCTGTGAAAGTAAATGTTATTTTTTTGGAAAATGGTTAATTAAAAAGATATATAAATCACTCATCTTGTGCATGTGATTCAAACATTTTCATTACTTGAAATAAAACAAAGCATTTTCATTTAATTTAATGTACTAAAATAACAAAAAAATTTAAATAACTGAAAACTGCTAAAATAAAACTAGAATAAATAATACAGTATATAGTCATATAAAATGACAACATACACAAATTTGCTAAAACTAAAATTTAAATAAAAACTGAAAATACAAAAATAAAATGTAACTCTCTAAACGTTTTAAAAACATATCTCAATTATACTAAAATAACAATGGATTCAACAGACCACCAAAATAATAAAAGTAATATCTAACCGTGCAGTAGAAAATAAAAGGCTTTTTTTTTTTCTTTTTTTTGCTTTTTTCAACTGATCTAATTTCTGTCTAAAAAAAAGCACTGTAGTCAAAGCATTTGCTTGTTTTTTTTTTTCTAAAACTCACTTGAATTTAATATATTGGTGCCTTTAAGAGCTGGTCTGAAACAAGTTTAGCAAAAAGTATAAAAGGTTTAAACAAAAATGCTGTGTGTGAATCAACAATTTTATTGGGCAGCGAGGCAGCAAGCCAGCTGCTTTCTGTCTCGCAGGTAATTAGGTTAGTTGGCCTCTAATACTTCACATTGTTCACAATAAGAGCTCTCACAAGCTATGAAATACGGAACCATTTTGATTTCAAGAGTGAAGTGTTTTCTTTTTGAAATGGAATACTCTTAAAACAAATACTCTCATAAACAGCAACAAGTCTGTCTGGTGGGCAGTTGTCTCAACTTGTTTGTTATGGATATTATGTTTCATATTACTGTTCATACAGTGACATGCTCTATTATTTAAGACGAACAAATTATTGCATTATGAATCAGCCTTTTGTTGTAATATAGAGGGATTTTTGCCCACAAGACAATTCAGACTAAAACAATCAAGAAATATGGTTTACAAATGAAATTTTTTCCATCAAGACCCACATCCTAATTCTGATAGCCACTGGCCCATGAAAGATCAATATACTGACAGGAACAGACCAATCAATAATTACTGAGCACAAGGAGACAACATAAAAATAGAATAAGGGGTCTCAGGGTATTGATTCAGTCAATTACTGTCCTGTCTGTCTTTGAATGTCCCAAAAGCCACTACTATTGCATCTACAATTCAATATTGAATTCCTGTCTCTGCACAAAATGATTTATATAGAGACATCTTGCTGCATTAGGGATTTTATTTCAAGCAGATGGCTTTCAGCCTTAAAGCTTCACTATGTGCATTACCAATAGTGCCATCTCAGTCATTCTTTGCTGATTTGCTGTTATCCCATTATAAACATAAAAAACTACAGGTTTAATAATAAACCTATTAACATATTTAACAATTATTTAACAATAGGTTAAATAATAAGAATATAAGCTTAACATTGGTTCCTAATATTTTTCTGTGAACGGCACATTTTGCTCTAATGTTAAAATAACAGCTAACCCAAAATGAAATTTGCTTAAAAAACTATTAGGCCATCCAAGATGTAGATGAGTTTGTTTCTTTACAAGAACAAATTCAGAGAAATTTAGCCTTACATCACTTGCTCACTAGTGGATCCTCTGCAGTAAACGGAGAGTGCAAGAGAGTCCAAACAGCTGATATAAAAGCATCACAATGCTTCACAAGTAATCCACACAACTTCAGTCCATCAATTAACACCCCATGATGTGAAAAGCTCTGTTCGTAATAAACACATCCTTCATTAATAAGATGGGTTTTTTTTAACTTCAAACCTTTGCTTTGCTCATCTATATTAGGAGAGATATACGCACACATTAAGCACAGTTTACAAGGGAAAACAGTTCAAAACAAAATGTTGGAGGATTCTGATGTGAGAAAAAATAGGGAATGGTCTTCACTAGAGAAAAACGTTATTATGGATATAGAGGACTTGGCCATAAGCAACAGTTAAAACTCCTTAATGATGGATTTGTTTCTTACAAACATGTAAATTTTAATTTCACAAGACTGGATAATGGACTAATTGATGGACTGAAGCGGTAATTTCTAATAAAATCTTTCTGACGGCACCCATTCACTTAAGGTGAGCAATTGATGTAATGCTCCATTTCTCCAAGTCTGTTCAAACTCATTTATATCTTTGGATGACCTGCGGCTGAGCAAATTTTCATTTTTGCTAAAACTATTCCTTTAAGGTCCTTGCTGCTGCTGCAAAACTGCAATTTCCCCTTCTACAGGGATACATGTAGATTATTACACTATACTGTCCACTATAGCCGGATGTTGATTGGTAGGCGAAAAGGTGCTGGTTTGTTCTTAGCTGAACCCATGAGTTGTTGAAACATTACAGCACTATTTGTAAAGGTGATTACCTTTGGTGACTACCTTTAAAGAGATCACATAAGCACACTGCATGACTCAGAAGGCAGAAAAACTGGAGTTTGAGAAGTAATGCAAGACATTCATGATGAAAAAGATGTGTTTTACAGGAAAAAAATAACCCAAGTTTATCATCAGAACAAACAATAAAAGATCCAAACTGTGTTGTTAACAAGTAAACAAATTCCATAAAAGTTAATAAAAAACCAAATGAGCACATTACTACAATACCAATTTAACAAATTTATTTTTAAAACAAAGGCTTTGTTAAACATATAATGCAATGCTAAACAGCACTGATTTAACTTCAGTTGCCAAGTTTATGACCAACTTTGTGATATTTATACAAATACCTTAAAATTGCTTTTCTAACGCAAAGACGTCTTAATGAAAATGTCATGTAGTGTTACTGCATTACATTAACCCTGTGAAGCCTGACATACTGTATAAAATAATAGTCTGAAAAATCTTACACTAATTACTTTTTTATGGAATCTTAGAATTTTTATGGCTCATATAGTATGATATCGGAGAGTATGGAACTCATAGTTAAGGAGAAAAAAAACACATATTGAAAAATATGCAATTTTGTGCAGTTGCTGATACTATATTTATATATGGCCAAAAAGTAAGACTATAATTTAAATCATAACATTATTTACAAATACATAAAATGCACATACATATCAGATAACACCCTATATCTCTCAATATAAATATCTTAGTAAGAGGGTATTTGAATGTTTTGTAGGTTTTATCATTAAAGCTCTGTCATTTTTATTGTGGAGGGAAAACATATAATGCAATGCAGTACAGTGATTGAGAGCTGTACAAATAAAAGGCTGTTTATATTTTATATATTTAAAAACATTATTTAAAAAAAAAAAAAATGATGCATGGACAAACAAATAAACCCAAGTTATTTCCGTACAGTGTTCATACTGAAATATTACTAACAATGTAATAGTTAGGGTTAGTTAGTTTAATAGTTGTTCTTATGTTTACCTTATGAAAAAATAAAGTGGGACCTTTTCAGAATAAAAAGCCTTAAACGTTCTTAAAAAAT
>SCHK01264893.1:492-22206 GCA_004124795.1 Poropuntius huangchuchieni
GCAGAACTTGTAATTTAAAAGCACCACTATACATGGAATGCTTGGAGATAGATCAAACAATTAATGGAAATATGTTGTGGCTCGTAAGGCATTTAAGCCAAAATTTTTGTAAAAATATGCTTTATTGGTCAGTTTGAAAAGACTTTTCAGGTGCAGTTTTAGGTGCAATACTGCAGATACACACAGAAACCATAAAATAGATAGTTTTAGCATGATAAAATCTGTGCTTCCGAACTCTTGAAAATCAAATTTTTCTATATTCACATACTATTTAACCTTTTTTATTATTACTTTAAGATCTTTAATATTACTATATTTATATTACTGTGAGGCGTTCTGTTTGAAAAGCTAAATAAGACAACATATTTGATATTTTAATCATTTTAGGAATCAGGGAGGAACTTTATGTTTCTCTCCTGTGTTTCAATGTCTTGGAAATTAGCTCCATGAGCTCAGTGAAACATCTTCATGTGAAATACTTGATGTAATGCTCAAAGTACATACACATAGCCCTGACAAAATACAACAATCCAGTCGTTGTGCAGGTTAGGAAAAGAAAATGTGTTTACCATGTACTCACACCTTCAAAATCATTCATACACACAGATTTCAGTGTAATGACTGCATGGAGTTATCTCATATTTCCCCCAACTTGAACAGATGACTTTTGACTTTTCTCCTACAGTCTCATTACTCATCAGTTATACTGTATTTTAATCTTAATCATCTGAATGGTGTGGTTCCCACAGACACACTTGCATATAGTGGATTCAAAACCAGTGAGCAATTATTGTCCTCAGCCAGATTTAAATGAAGGTAATTGGTTGTTAACCCTGAGTTTGTGGAATGTTAGATATACTGCTTCTCTGGAAGGGTGTCAAAGCCTGAACTGGAGGTCAAAGAAGCAGGCAGGATGGTGCCAGTGGAGTCACTATGGTTATCTCTGGTCACCCTCCCCTAAATCACAAAACGATATCCTTCACAGTACAAGCTGCTGTAATTTAGCTGAGGACACTAATTTGGCTGACCTTTGCTTCACCCCTTAGTTCTTGAAAGGGATACTGAAAGTTAAATTCTTTAAAATATATGTATTTGAAAATATATTTTTCTGCAATCTTAATAATTTGTGTATAGTTTTTAGAGATAATAAAAAAAAATACAAAAACATGACAAGAGTCATACATTATTTATTTAAATTACACGTTTATTATATACTGTAAACGTAATGTTTATTTTGGGCTAGAATACCAATTTATGTCTTGCCAGTGGGTCTATTCTTTTCTATAGCTCTAGGCTTATTCTCCTGAAGAAAACCTCTTAATTACCCTTAATTGCTTTACAGCCACATTGACAGAAGCAAACAGGACATTCCTGCAAGTGTGAGATGTATGACAGACGCGACCAGACAGAGACAATGAACACAGCTTCACAAGTACTTGTCAACGTAAGGACAAAGTTGCTGTAGAAATACTGTATGTACTGTTGATTTGTAAAGGTCACTGTGGACTATTAATAGTGTTAATACTAATATTAAAACAACTTTGATTATTCACAGTATAAATATAATAAAACTTCATCTACTGTATGAGATTTAAACATTTAAATTACATTAGACATGTACAACAGCTCTAAGTGGTAAAGGCCTGTTCGGTGTAATTCTGCATTTCTGCTTTTCAGTGTATAGCTTTCTGTCTTTTAAATTATGCAATAGACTTTATGACCATTTTTTTTTTTGTCCCACTAGCAAAATTCAGAATGTGAGCTTTCTTTGGAGTGGGTCCAACAAAAGCTTTCTTTGGTGTTGATCCAAGATAGCACTACTATATAATTAAAGATTTATTGTAATTTTGACATTTTAAAATACATAAATGTATTAAACTATCTATGTGAACCACATGTGAAATTCAGCGGTATATAGGCATTTTTAATCTAAAGCAGGCTCAATGAAACTCCAGCTCAGCTGGGTCTCTACTCAGGATCTCCATTTATAATAACCCTGACCTATAGAGTAAGTAAATTATAGTGAAATTTAAAGTTTGGTATGGGGGCTTCTGGTAAATTGTAGTTTTTCTTATCAAGAACGTAATGATAAAATTTTAAATATCCACACACCAGCTATAACATAATACTGTTTGAATGATGAATGAAACATTGAAAGCCAATTAAAATACATCATACTTTACATTCAACATAACGCTATCATCTGTTGGTGTGGATGATAATATAGTTGAAGCTAGTTTTCATTCTTGGAGTGAATGGGCCTTTACTCCTAAAGATTCCAGGACTCAGGGCCCAGTATATGCATTTAAGATTGAATATGTGCTAGTGTATACGATAGAAGTCAAAGGTCACTTTTAAATATATACTATCCTGTATTTACAAAAGGAAATGCATTTACTTTTGTATATATGGCTTGTCTGTTTAATGTTCAATGGGATTATGAAAGAGAAGCTGTTTTGTCATCAAAGGGTTCGGTCACCCAAAAAAGAAAATTCTGTCATCATTTATTTACCCTCATGTTGTTCCAAATTCAGAAGACTTTGGTTCATCTTTGAAATGAAAATGAAGATATTTTTAAAGAAACCTGAGAGGTTTTGCCGTGATTTTGCCAAGTAAAACCAATCTTTTGTTGATCCTGGAAAAACATCACTGTCAAAATACATAGACCTAACTCTATCTCTACCTCTAACCTACCCATAACTGATCCCTAAAATAGCTGAAATAGCTGAAGAATAACTCTGTTGTAAGCTTAAAACTGACATGTCGCTGTAAACTTATCCCTCAAATCTGATTAATTGGTTGATTGGAGTGTTGTTCCAGGTTCAACAAGGATGTTGATCCAGGAATATGTTGTACTTGGTGAAATCACGTTCAGCATTTTGGTCCCTCCACTGAAAGTCCAGGTAACCAAAACTATAAAGGCATTGTACAATTAATCCAAATTTAAGTTTTTACATATAAATGCACATATATACAGTAGATAAAATAACATTTGGTAACAACTAATACTAACACTCAGTCTGGCCTGATTTTACGCTTGATATCCTAACTGCTTCAGTGATTTACTTCTTTTGCAGCTACATGTGCTTATTTTGATGCAGTTCCTGCTTTTCACAGACAGGACGGTACAAACTAACCCTAGTCCTCTCCATCTCCCAGCTCTATTGCCTTTAATGTGCTTAGGAAATGGTGAATGGAGCTAACAGAGCATTACTGACAGACCTTTTCAGAATATAGAGTCAAATCTGACACGACTGCTACACTCTGTGAACCTTGAGGAGAATGTTTAATGGTTAGACAGTATCAACATAGCTGTAGTTTGTAATTATAGGAGTTGCATTATTGTGTTTGTATTTATGCCTTGTACAGTTTATGTTTTTCCAAAGACCATGTTTCCCCAACATAAGTCATGTGATTATGCAGCATGTCTGGACACAGACTGGTGAGGGTTGTCGGGGAAAGTGACAAATCACTTGTTGCTTGCTGTAACATGCATCTTGTGCCTTGTTATACATATAACTGTTCTACATAATCACAACTGTAGCTTGTAAGAGAGTCAGTGGTGGTTGCGATGAAGATACATTTCTAGCTGTAGCGCTTGATTTATCATCTGGTTTGAGCTAGTATTCAGTGCCTTTATGATGTACTGGTTGACTGAGTCTCTGGCTAAGAATTAATGGAGATTTGACATAAAGAGCATATGGTTCTTTGTGTCTTGGAAATAATGGCAAACTGGGGGGTTGCCAGGGTACAACCTAAAAGTTACTTGGATAATTATACCATTAAATTTTTACACAACATAAGACAGTGTTCCGTTATATCCCTGTAATATGAAATGAGTCTGATTACTTGGAAAGTCCATAGTATTTTTGAACTTGATGTAGGTAGCAGTGCTTTTGGGAAACATGCAAAAGACGTTCAGTGATTGGGTAGGTCAAATTTAGGTGATGGGTAAATGTCAAGTTTGATCTATCAGAAAGGACTATGTCCAGTCATTTGGTGTAGAGTGAGTAATGGTTAAAGCACTGACCCATGTGGTGAGGCTATGGGTGAGGTGTGTGAGCTTTTCCAGCTGAACTTAAGATCTGTTATCTTGAAAGGAAATAAGCCAGAAGAGCAATGACCTGGAAATCCACCTCTTGGCCAGTTTAGATATTAACTGTTTGTGGTAAGGTCTCATGAAATGCTATCTGTAAAAACGGTGATAAGTATCCACACTTTCAAAAAAACAAACAAAAATACAAAAATAAACAAAAAATTAGAAAAGCTTTTACTGATGCAGTACCCTTTCAAGTGGTACACATTTACTCCAAAAGGGTACATATTAGTACCTAAAATGTTCAAAACCCAAAATAATAGCATCTTTTGGCTTAAAAAAAAATGAAGATGAAACTGTTTTTTTAAATTATGTTTTTAAGACAATTCTGAAAAAATCTTACAATCTTAAATTAGAATTAATTTTAAAACTAAACTTTCATAATTTATTATTATTATTATTATAATTAATAATAAATATTAATGATGATGAAAGTAGGCTAAATAATAATAATAATAATAATAATAATAATAATTGTATAGTAGTTTTGCTATAGCAAAACAACTATGGTAAACTATTGGTAAACAACTGAACACAATAAAATCATATCAGAATATATCCTGACAAATGGACTTTTATTTATGTATTTGTTCAGAAGTTCACTACTTACACTGATTACACTGTATTTAATTAGACAAAATCAAACAAAGTAGGCTACATATCAACCTGATTTATAGTGCAGTGTAAACCTGTCTCAAAGTTCACTGCGTCACTTTCTAACCTTTTGAACATCCGGTTTATCATCTATAACCCCCCCCCCCCCCTTTGAGATGCATGGAATCCATCAAATAACTGTTGAGATTAAATGAATACGGAAATATATCGTGAAATAAAGTGTTGCTTGAAATAAAGTGTTAATGTTGAAATAAATGTATGACTTTGAGAATGTGTTTAAGAGATTTAAGACTTTATACTTTTTTCGTCTTCTAGCAATTTTGCTGTTCATGATCACGTGATCGTAATCCATTATGAAAATTAAGGTAGCCTAATTTGAGACCTGGCATTTAAACCTAATTGAAATTGTTTGTTTGTTTGTTTGTTTTTAGCAGGAGCCTCAATAATAGACGGTTAAAAAATATAATTTGATCCAAAATAAATTCACATAGCTTACAATGATGTTAGTATTGCGGCGAAAGTGTTATTGGCTACAATCAATTCACTTGTAAGTGCTCTTCACTTCGGAGTGAGTAGGGCAAAGTGACGCTCTCTTATAAATGTAATTCGCTCCTATTTACATGTAAATGTTCTCTCTCTGTGTGTGTGTGTCTATTCGGGACACCTGTGACGTGCGTGTCTCAGTCACTTTCCCCGCACCTCCCTTTTGCTTGGTGTCCACTCACTTTTTTGGGTGGGCAGTGAGCCCCTCCTCTAAGTGCCTGACGAAGTTATTTAGGGTGTAAAATGGATTTGAATTTGCTGTTAGCGTTCACATTTTGTGTCCGGACCACAGCAAGCGACATACGGTCCAGGGAGATTGATCAAATTGAGGAGAAGGAGAACACACTTTTCCCCCATCCTGATATAAGGACACGTATGAAGGTTTCATGTGGACTCACTGTGAACTGGGATTAAGTAACATTTATTTTCGTTTGGAATTATAACTTTCAGGAAAGGTACAGTATCTCATTCATTATTTTGTACTATTCTCTGCATGTTATGACATTGTCATCAGTCAAAGTGATTCAGTGATTAATTGCAAAAAGTACGAATGCACAATGTCACGAGATAATATGAATACATTTAAATAAATCAGAAAATAATTTAAAACACTAGATGTGGTTTTTAACGATTGTTTTTCAGCCTTCGTCGTCTTATTATTATCATAATTTATTTTCCGTTGTCCTGTTATTATTTTATTGTAGGCTATTTTTACAATAATGGAGTAGCCTAAATAATATTCATCAGTATTTTAACATGAGTCAGATAGAAGTTATTGAAAGTTCCCATGACCTCACTCAATACAGAAGAAGAATTATCCAAAGAGAATCAGTGAACAGATAAAGTAGAGCCAAATACTCGTTAACAATCCTTCACATCTCTGATGCTGACTATACATCTTTGGGCGTGACTTGTAATAGGTTCCAGCTCCGTTTAAGGCATCCGGGGCAAGACAGTTCTGAATATTCACAGATAAAAACCGACTATTACACATTTACTGTAGACTGGGGAACCTTAATTTTACAGAGTGATGAACTTCCAATAGAAGTACAGGAGAGAAATACAGAGTGCGCACGTGGAAATTTGTAGCATGTGCGTGAATAAAAAGTGATGGTGTGAGACGACTTTTTGGATGATAATAAGAATTTTAATGCATAAATGTGTCAGATTCTTTGGAAACGTTTCTAAGCAGATATAATTTAGCCTAAGGATCGTTTTGACACCACGTGCCCGTTGTTTTTAGCTTTTTATTTTTTAATGAAAATAATTTTTTTTATTTTTTAGATAGAATGTTGCACGTGTTCGTGCACTGTAGCATTTGCCTCCATCTATTTTTGTCACAATGATTTCTGTCATTTTTACTTGGTTTTATGATATTTCAGTAATTAAATTTAGAGTGGTCAGAACTGTGATGACCTCATCACCGCACGTTTTTCACCACTTTGGTTTTTCCTTAAAAGTTTTAAGGCGGTAATTAAACTTAAAATAGCATTTTTAAGTAGCTGACTTTTTCATACTGTATGAGGCACGGAATTAACAATGGAAAACGTACAACTGCATGAAGTAATACGAAGAAATAAACGTCACGTACTTTTACCTGTCACAGCAATGAAAGACCGAGCATAAGTTTTAGGTTGCTTTACATCACTTTTCATTCTCATATGGTCAGTGGGTAGTCTCGTGAGCCCCAGTTTTGTAGTGTGGCGGTGGCAAAAGTTTGTGCCTCACCCCCCGCAGGGGATTATAGCAACTGAATACTCAATTCCGCCACCCACCCTCTGAGAGGAAACACTGTGTGACCACCACATCGCCTCAGTCAAATGAGTAAAGCCGTTCAGTATACGTGAGTCTTAATGGCTAGCAAATGTGATCCAGCTCCGTATACAGATGACTTGACAAATCAATAATTCAATGATTCTTCTTTTCACCTCCTAGACAGGAAGATGTTGCTAAATATAAAACACATATTGTGGTTGATCTGCATATACCAAACAACGGCTGAACCTGGTAAGATTTTTATTTTTTAACATCTGTATTAAAGTGTTGTCTGTTAATACATCTCTGCAGGTTCAAGAGTTTCTGAATGTAAGGGTGGAACTTTGATTTATGGTGCTTGCATGAGTCTACACATCCATGTGAATATATACATGTTTTTAGGGGTCTATCTGATTTGATTTCATACAACAAAAATCAACTTATTTGTAAAATTAACTTCAATGCTTCTCCTAAACCCATCAAACTGTAGTGAAGACCTTATAATCTTTCATTCCCACAAACTATTGTCCCCCAGCTGCCTCTAATGGTTTACTTCCAGGCACCTATACCTTTTAATTAGGATCTTCTTGTAGTCTGGTGCAAACAGATGGCTTGACTTCATCACTCCTAGAGGCCATGCTCTCACACTGTGGTGTGCTACCCTGAGGGGTAATCCCACCTGTCCAAAGCATTTCTCACATTGTTGGTCTTGAGTATATGGTGATCTTCTGTCAGTTATGATCCTTTCAGTGTCCCCCCTTCAAGGTTATCTGTTCTTCTACAGGAAAGTAGTTTCTGGTTTGCTCACCCGTAGGCTTCACAGAGGCAGTAAAATAATTCTTAGCTCAATTATCATAAACTTTGCGGTGGATACAGCTGTGTGTATAACGTCTCATGTCTTTCGTTCTCTCAGTCTCTAGCACATTATTGGTGATGCGTCCTGTCAGCGGCTTGTTGTCTGGGAAAGTGACCCTTCCGTGTTACTTCTCCATCATCCCCACTGTTGGACCTAAAAACAGAAATGCCTCAGGAACAGATTACCTGCGCATCAAATGGACCAAAATGGAGGGTGGTGTTGAGTCGACTGTTCTTGTAACCCAAAACGGCATCATTAAGATCGGTTCGGGGTACAGAAGCCGTGTATCTGTGCAGAGTCACCCGGAAGACATTGGGGATGCTTCTCTGACTATGGTGAAGCTCCGGGCCAGTGATGCTGGAACATACCGCTGTGAAGTGATGTTCGGGATTGAAGACACACAAGACACAGTCAGTTTGAATGTTGAGGGTGAGATTTTTTTAAACACATTATCTGCCTCCTATTCTCTTTTTAGAGACCCCGTTGTTGTATCTGAAGCACATGTGCTGCCAATATGGTAAATTCCTTAAAGCTAATTGATCAATGACAGTCATAACCCAAGTAAATTATAGATAAATGAAAGTTCAGTCTGTTAAGTGGAACTGTTTATGGGAGAAAACCCGCAAGCGCAGATTATCTAAATTGTTGAGGGATTTTAAGGTTGTTTTGGACTCTCCCAGATTACAGTTACAGTGTAAAAAGTCAAATGCGCTCCAATAAACTTTGCCTCTCTTAATGTATTCCCTCTGCTTGGATATACTGTGATGCCGGGACACATCTTGTATGGGCTGATTTATGCTCAGGCCATGTGAAAGGATGGGATGGGTCAACCCTGAACTGCTTTGGCTCTAGAATTGCAGCACCACCCTGCTCTCAGCAAAGACACACTGCCGTTTTAATTAGATCCATTACTCATTTAATTTGAATATGTTTCAAAGCGACAATTATGGGGGTGGATGGAATGTCCCCTCATTCAATCAAATGTCCCAACACTGCTTGCTTTATTAATTTGTTTATAAGCAACTTGCAGACATCATCAAGCAGTTTCTATTAGGCTTCATATTTATTGTGGTCACTGACAACAATGATAGTAATACAATATGCCCCTATTTAATGAAAATGTTAATGGATGGAATGGACTTTGTTACGACATGTTCATTTTTGTTTGTTGTATTTGTTCTTTTGAACAGGCGTGGTGTTTCACTACAGGTCAGAGGTCAGCAGATACATTCTGAACTATGCACAAGCTGTGCAGACCTGCAGCAACGTTGGAGCCACCATTGCTACAGCAGAACAGCTGAGAGCTGCTTATGAGGATGGATTTGACCAGTGTGATGCTGGTTGGATAGCAGATCAAACAGTGAGGTTAGAAGCAACACACACACACACACACACACACACACAAACAATCTGTATTTCTATATCCTCTACTGGCAAACTCAGTAATAAGTTTTAAACAACATGTCAACATGTTGATATAAAAAGGAAATTGCAAATGCTGTACTACTTGTATTACTTTTTTAGTCATGAGAAACTTTTCGGTCTGTGTGGATTGTTTCTGTCTGTAGATATCCAATCACTAGACCAAGGCCTGGCTGCTTTGGAAATCTGCCTGGAAAACCTGGAGTCAGGTCGTATGGCAAACGCAAGCCCACGGAGACCTTCGACGTTTTCTGCTATGTGGATAAGCTTGAGGGTACGGATTTTACTATTCATGTTATTTCTTACAACTTCACTCATTTATAATTTTTTTTTTAAAAACTTGTTGACATTGCCAGCAGTTCTGTGGTAATGTGAAAGAGCAGTAGTTTATCTATTATATTTACTTTATGCTTACATATTTAATGTGGTTTTAAACTGCGGTTATGGCCAAAAATGAGTATCAACCATTTTGGCAATGAACATCAGTGGTATTAAACATTGAAGTGGAAGCTTTCAATATTTTAGCTGCCACAAAAGAGAAGTTTTATAAGCAAATCTGCTTCTTTTTAATTCCAATTTCAATGTGAACTTTAAAAGCTTGTTTTGATGAATGCACACTGGCTAATCAGAACATGACAAAAATCACAAAAGTGATATACTGGCATTTAAAGTTACCAATAATGATGATAAAATATTGATTCTATTGAATTCTGTTTCTTACAAAAACCAGGATGACCCCAAAATAACAAGGATCATTAAAAAAAAAGAAGCTTTTTCATATCTAGTCTTAAGAATACTTGGTATTCTTAATATGTGCTAAGTCCAGCTTAATGATTTGACAAAAGCGTGAAAAACAACTAACATCAGAAACAAATGGAAAATGGATTTGGGAAATTAACACCCTGTTGTATGTTGTGGTGTTTAATATGTCTCATTCCCTCACGAAAGAAGATCTGGGTATGTCTTTACTGTTCTGCTGTAAATTACTTAGACGTCATAAAAACCTCAGTTCTAGCTTTTGACAGCTACACCCAAGGCTGGGCGAAAACAACTCCCCCTCATTTTTATTTTCATTTGATTCACCACAGCGTTTACTAATGGAAAACAATTCTTTCTTTTCAAAAAACTGTTTAATGAATTTGCATTTGTCATATTATTAAGGTATTCCTCCTCCACTCAGAGCAAGTATGAGGGTTTTGATTCATTGACTCGTGCAATTAGTTTGCAGGACTTTAATAATGCATGCTGTTTTTATGACAAACTCAAAATGCGGGTAATTTCAAATATAATAATACTGTTTCTTGTGTGTTTTTTTTTTAAACTTCAGGTAATGTTTTCTTTGCGCCCACTCTGCGTAAGATGACCTTTGATGAGGCTAAGGCTGAGTGTGAAAGCATGAATGCAGAGCTGGCCTCACCTGGTCAACTCCACGCTGCCTGGAGACGGGGTCTTGACCGCTGTGATTATGGATGGCTGTCTGATGGCAGCGCTCGCCACCCTGTCTCCGTACCCAGAAGTCAGTGCGGTGGTGGTCTGCTGGGTGTCCGCACCATGTACCGCTACCGAAACCAAACAGGCTTCCCAGATCCCAACATGAGGCTAGGAGCATACTGTTTCAAAGGTAAAGACTTTAAACTATGCTCATGAATTGTTTATGGCGTAATAAACGAACACCTGAGTTGTTGCGAGACTAGCCACTTTACCAGCTGCTTTTGACGTCATTTCTCTCAGTATGCGTATGGAGCCCTCACCCCATTAAACACATAAACATGAGCTCCAGACTTACTGTGAATGTCTCTTAAGGGCAGTAAATCAAAGCAGAATATTAGTTAAAGTGCACCACTTTTTGTTAATTGAGGTTCTTTTAAGTTGAGACGCCTGGTATGGAAAAGTTTACATGAGAGTTGCTCATTCTTTAGTGATTCACTGACCTCACTCTGCTGCATTCTGGGTTGCCGCCCATTTCTAAGGAAACCAAAGGGCTTGGTTAACAGGAGGGTTTAAACATCCAGAGGTCCGTTTTGCCACTGTAGTGCTTCATGGCTAAAATGACAGATGCTTGTCAGACTTTGCCTTGTGGTGTTGTAGGTACTCAGACTTCAGAAAGACTTGATGTTCCCATCAGCTGGGATGACCTCATAAGAACAATATTATGCAACCAGGGGTACCAGTCTCAAAAGATAAACAGCACTTCAAACACTGTTAAATTAAAATCCAATTTTATAATTGTAGATTACAATGTTGTTACTCCTAATTTAGCATTTAAATGCCGGATTTTAGTTTGTAGTGTTTTAATTTTCATTATAATATCAGCTAACTTCGTTTTTCAGGGAGGTCTACTTAATGTCTTTCAACTGAAAATTGAGAATTCCTTCCCTAGAGTTGCCATATTGAGCCATTCATTTTATCTGAATGATAATGAATGAACCTTTATTTGCCTTCTTTTTTCACGTTTCTGTATAAGTCTTTTGTTTTGTAACATACCCTTTTCATAACTTACAACCATCAACAAAGATTAAAAAGTGTTACCTGCTACTTTTCTTTTTCTGTCTATTTCCGCTGTCAGTCTCTCCATCCTTCCTGTCATTTGCACCAGCGCTTATCTGAACAGACATGAGGATAAAGGAGAACGCTATTACCAGAGAGCTAAAATCAGTTGGTCTCGCTAACCCCTGACCTGGGGGGTTTATCTTTTCAACTGAGGCTAATTTAGACAACCTACCCCATGCTAGGCAGGGCACTCACCCAGAATGACAGCCACCGACTGCTGTGATAAGTAATGGAGTTGGGGTTAACCCTAAATCTCGACACTATGACCTTGTTGTTTGTTTGGTCTGTTTCAACTCGGTCAGGCCTCTCTGATCAATGTGGCATTGAGTCTGTTCAAGTGTCTTCTCTTATGTGGTGGGTTTGGTTCTCATGTTTGTCTGACTTGTGATGACTATGAAATGTTTCATATAGTGACAGAGCTGCATAAAAAGGGGAGCTTTGCCACTCACCACACCTTGCTACATTACAGCATCCCACACACCATCAGACAATGCATCACGTGGATGATGGACATTTTTCTTAAGGGAAAAAGTACCTCATAGCTGACATCAGACTGAACAGAGAGAGCCTGTAGATAATGGAGAACAGCTGGAGCCTTGGCAGTTGGCCTGTTATATTTGAAGATGAAGGTTTTTTTGGTGAACAAAGGGTAATTTAAAGCCATTTAGAGCATGTAAGCTGTTTGTGTGAATGAAATTCAATTTGCAAAACAATTGTTAGGTTGTTGAACCATTCTGACACCATTCAGTTAAAAGAAGTCCCCTGAATAGTTTAAAGCCAAGTTAATCTGAGTTAATCTGATGTGCTATTCACGCCAACCTTTACATATTTAAAATCAAGCATTGCATAACAATGAAATGTACAAAGAGCTGTCTGTACCTAGAAAGTTGTATAAAAATGACCACGCCCTTATATGTAGTGACCATATACTTTTATGGAGTTGAAGTGAAAATGATCACCTAGGTATGTTTCAACATTTGTTAGAAATATAAGCCTCTCTGGGACTCTGATAATGGTATGATTAAATCATCATCTTGTTTCAGCAATACTGGGATGATGTTTCATTATAATTTCATTATAATAATCATACAATAATGTCCCAAGAGATGGACTGACAGCTGGAAGCTTGTGTGAAAATTAAAAGATCCCATAACAGAGATTTATTTAGAGATCATGATATTTTTTTTTAGATACAGTGGCCTCAAAAAGTATTTGTCCATATTTGTAAATATAGTTCTAGCCAAGACATCAAACCAAGACAACCATGTGACAAAAAGAAAATGTCATAATATGTTAATACTACTATATATATATATATGTATATCTACACCACTGTTCAAAATTTAGGGTTAAAACTTTTTAATGTTTTTGACATAAGTGTCATATGCTCACCAAGGCTGTATTCATTTGATCAGAAATACAGTAAAAACAGCAATATCATTGCAATTTAAAATAACCAACCAACCATCCCTAAAGTTTTGAACAGTAGTGTACATTTAACATTATTTAAATATATAATTTGCATATAATTATAGGATGTACTATTTTTGTTGCTTTTTCCTTTTAACTAAATTAATAGTTGCTTTAGTAATTGTGCTTTTTATAGTAATATGTTTACGTAACCAAGAAGATGCAATCTGATTACTTTTTTTTTGTTGTTGTTCTATATTTCAGTATGGATTAAATGCACTTTATTTATTCATTTTTTACTCTAGGTTCTAAGCTTTTATTCAACCAGTCCTCCTGGGTGGATGTCACAATTCAGAGTGGTACCACTATGGAGCCCACCACTGCAATCTTCAGCACAGAGACCACCACAGGCCAGACTCTCTCTCCTGAGGCCAGTCCCTCTCATGAGCCACAGTCCACCTCTGATGATGACTTGTCTCCAACATACGCCCCTTCTATGTTTTCTGCAAGCATGGCACCACCAAAGACAAGCCACGTCCCTGACAGACTAGAATCTGTCATCACACCTTTTGCGGCAGCAGTCAGTGCGAAATCTGTGGAAGATTTTCCCACAACAAAACTTCCAGATTTTGATATTAGTGATTTTGGCACTGAGAAGGCTGGTGATGAAGCAAACGTTCGTGGAGATGTGATCCGTGGAGAAATTACTACTGCAGTACCCACAGCCTCAGAGGAACCAATGGAGGAGATAGAGGACAAGAGCATCATTGAGGTGAGGACTGTTCTACCTGATATTTTACTTCCAGACTCTCTAAGCACAAAACCGATGTTCGCAGTCGGGAAAACAGAGGAATCTATCCTGCTTGGGGTTACAACAGACAGCGTTTTAGAATCAGAGGCCACTGTACTGACATTAGTAAACACTGAAGAATCTGGACACAAAACTGAATCGTTCTCACTTAGTGAATTTCCAGGACAGATTCTGACTCACACAGCTAGAGAGACCAGTGTTGGGAAAGACGATGCTGAATTACATGCTTCAACACATTCATCTTTTACACTGGCAACAGAGGCTACTTTTCTTGAGAGTGCTAAGTCTACTGTGTTCTCTGAGTATGAAGATGAGACCGGAGTTGGTGTTGTTATGGCAGATCCTCCACCTCTGTCTACGCAGAGATCCACCAGCCCAGAAGCTGAACCTTCAGAGACCTTTAGTGGAGTTACCATCACTGATTCTATAGTTACACCCGCTGTTTTTATGCAAAGCTCACAAACTGGAGAATCTACAGGAACCTCCAGACCAACACAAAAGGCGTCTCAAACATTCACCAGCTATTCAGAAAGCAAAACTGTTGAACTGGCTGACCGTGTTACGAAGACACTGGGTTTGACTACACCTAGTTCAGCCACAGTTGCTGCAGGAGCAGCGATAACAACGCCTTCACTTACTGACCATGAAACATCACATGAAGAAGCTACTTCAGGCCCTTCAGAGGCACCCAGGGAGACACTAACAAAGGCCACTGACACCACTACTGATTCTGATCACTCATCAGGTATGATTTCTCTGCTTTTTTCCTTTGAGGTTTCCACATTCCTTTTGAACAAAGTGGTTTGAAATGGCCCTTCCAGTCTCATTGATCATTGTTATTGAAAAGATGTGCAAAGCAGGGCTACATCATATATTTTTTAAAAACCTTATCTTATGTAAATATGAACACGTATGAAGGGAATAGCATATGTTCTCACGCTCTGTGGTGTTCATTCTTAATCAGTAACAGATTCAGTATATAATGATGATTTGAAGTATTTATGTTTTTTATTTATTATTGAAACATTAAGATAACCAACAAAGATTCTGCTTGGTTAACCTTTTGTTCAGAGATTTCAAGCTGCTAAATTCATGGTAAATCATGGTTCATTGTTCAGAAATTATTATGGTGTACCAAGAATAACATCTTTAAAGATAACAATAACTTTATTAGTTTCCACATCACTGGATGATAGCATTATGTTTATTATACTGCAGTTTTAAATGCTCAAGCTCTTTGTAGTCAGGTAGATTGGTTGTTCATCTTTTAGTCATCTATCAGTTGGAAAAAATAATGATGAAAGTATAGTCCAGTGATGTTGTTATTTTGTGTTATGTGGACTTCTCACAGAATTAGAATGATTATTAAAACTTTATTGTTATTGTTATAACAATAAAGTTATAAGCCCTTAACAGTGCTGTCCAAGGTCCTGAAAAGAATGGTTCTATACATTTAAAATGTAAGTAGAAAGTCATTTAGCAGTACCCATGATCTCTATTTCTGTCAGTCTTCAAGAATGTCACTATCTTGGCACTTTCAAAAAACTTTGTGTTCTAACTCTTTCTGAAAATGCTTTCACGTCCTGAAAACAAAACTGCCTGCCCTATTTGCTGATTTTACAGAGCATATTGAAAGCCTTTTCAAAGTTTGGATGGATACTACAGTACCATACTGCAGAGATTTAGCCTTGTGTTCTTTGTATTGCCTTTGGCAATCCTTTTTAGTGGTGACAAGCGAACTCTGATTCTCTAACACTGTGATTCTGTGAGAAAGAAAGATGCTTTTTTGATGCTTCAAACTGGTCCATGTTGTGTCCAGTAGGACTTCACTACTGAGTCATTTTGAAGCTCCAGGCAGTAATCATTACCTACAGCATTAGCTGGCAGGTCTGATTTGTTAATGAAAGTTTTTTTTTTTTGCCTGCATCTGGCAGAGATGTTTCAATACAGATGATGTGGATCCATTTTGTTTAGAGAGCTGTTTATTAGGGGATGCCCTAACAAGTCTGTTCTCCCAGTGATTTTTGTCAGTGACCACAGGCTTGGCAAAATGAGGCTTTGGACGCATTACCAGTATAAACACAGAGGTCTGTTAATGCATTGACGTCTGGACGCTACAGCATGGCTGATGTCATCTCTACAGCAGAGTTTCCTCTGTATAGAGATGACTGAGAAAGTGGTAGTGAAGAGAACACGAGTGTTGCATTCTTATGTTGGCCTGCTTGGTTGGTTGTAATAAATAAGTGTAAGACCAAAGGAAAGCAAGAATTTAAAAATGAAATATTACGTATTTCGTGTCAAAACATTGTGACACAAAGATTAAACTAATGAGTTCAGTACATTACACAGGTTGCTTAGGCCAGTGAGGTAATGATTTAGGGACAAAAGCACATTTGTGCCTGCCGTCAGCCCTCTGAACTGCTCTCCATTTTGAGCCCGCTCCAACTTGTTTTTACCAGATGCATAAAATGATGCTGGGAACTTTGGGTTTGGCCATTCCCCTGTGTCTGAAAGTTGGACTATAGGCAAATGAATGAGAACGAGAGGAGGAGTTTTTTTTTCTGTGTTCTGTCTGTCCATACTTCTGTTGGCTTAACACCTGGTCTGCAGACATTAACCTTTGTCCCGGCAGGTATTCCCAACATCAGCCACTAATCTGTTTCAGAAATATTGGTCTTCTTCTGACCTTGAAACACATATTAGTGGCTGTGTGGGATGTTTACTTGATATGACTAATATTACTTTAAGATGAAATGGTAGATCTGATAGATATGTATTGCTTTAGTTCGTGGCAACCGGTCATGAAGAAACCAGATGTCTGTCTTTGCTCTGGGCTTTGATGACACAGTCACAACAATGACATTTAGTGGAGAGGATCAGTTGTTGTGAGGTCTGTAAATATGTATACAGTGAAAGGCCCAGTTGTATTGTTGGTTGTGATAATCTAGTATAAAACTGAGGTAGTTTATTAAAAACATTTGCCAATTCTTTTTGTCTTCATTGACAAGACTTTTAATATGGAAAAAAAATATATACAGCCTCTGCTTTTTAATTGTATGAGTCCAGTAATGTGCATATGCATTGAAAAAATGTTAGCATGTTTGAACATTTGTCATTCTGTCACATTTTTGTGAAATATTCAAATGTCTGAGTTGGTCACTGTTCCAGTGTAATTCAGGGTTGTGCACCATTGAGAAATGAATTGAAAATGTCTTTGAAATTCTTATTCAGTTCCTAAATTTTAACTGAATATGAAGCGAAGTTGTAAATAGGATAATGAGTTGCAATTCATGTTTAAATGTAAGTAGAATTGAAATCAATTGAAATTCAAAGAAATTCATATGGCTGTATAATTAGAACTGAATGTTAATTCAACAAAGCCTTGGTTGAAAGATAAAGTTTGTTTGAAAAAAGTTGATGATTAAAGATAATGTGTTGAATTTCAGTTACATTTCAATTTCAAACTAAATTTGACAATTTAGCTGATATTCATGAATTGACAGAAACACTATTCTTCATTTCTGAGTTTTGACAACCCTTCTACAAATGCATCCAGGCAGAAAAGAGGCAATGAATTCAATTTCTTTGCTTTTTTCCCCATTTTTCAACAGTTAATCAAAGTCTGATGCCTTTTGGAGGACCCCATTCTCACACTCCCCAGTTAGTAGTCATCCCTGAGATACCTGATGATCTTCTTCCTGTTGATGGGGAGAATGTTGTAGCAAGTGGAGATTTCTTTTCCTCTCTAGCAGTTACCATGACCCCAACAGTCAGCTACATAAATGGCAAGTTTGAGGTGACACTTCAGCCTAAAGATGGGGCAGAAGAAGTTAGAGGAGATACGTTTGGAAGTGATTCTTTTGGAGTACACAACTTAAGTGAACAAGAAGAAGCAACATTTAAATTTGATAGTTCATTAGTGGAGGCTGGCAGAACACCACATGAATCAATGGTTTCAGGATCCTCAATAGTGTCCCCCTTGTATTCCACAACCATTCATTCAGACATTAATTTTGGCCCAGGAGGGATAGTAGTAGAGTCCACTCCACCATCACCTCCCATAGCAATTAGCGAAGAGGAAACACTCGTATCTGAAGGAACTGTCATGCCAAGCATTTTAACCTCCACCGCAGAAAAGCAGTCTTCTGTTAAACCAGTACTCCCAATTAGATCAACAGATATTCCTTTGGATCATGATGACACCACTAAGTCATCTATATCTTCTTCAGTTCACAGTACTGGCTTAGTAACAGAGGACAAAGCCAAAGATACATCCGTTACAACACAGATAGATGACTCAATCAAAACGACAACACACACAGTTGTTTCTGTCCTAGGGCCTACTTCTGCACATATGGACCGTTTGGATACAGATGAATCAGGCTTGAGTGATCAGACACCTAAAGAGTTTAATTTAACATTACCAACTCAAGTACATAGTACAACAACAACAAGACAAAAGGACATAACATTTACATTTACACCATCATCAAGTGAGACTGTTAAAATGCAGAAAGAAGCAACTTCAGAATTCATGACGCCATCAACAAAGAGTTTAGAAATGACAACAGCAATACATAAATTTTCACCATCCCATTTTTCTTCTGTTTTACCGTCTTCAGAGGCTTCAGGAGATGGGAGTTTGTTTAGAACCACAACAAAAAGTTCTGCATTGTATACAATAACTAAGTCAGACCAAGAGCTGAGGAAAACCACAGAAACAATCTCAGTGTCCGGCTCAACAGATGCTGAGATTATAAGAGATCAGACAACTGAGACACACAGTAAAGAACCTGTTTCCACTCGTGACCCTACTGAAACTAGCACAGAACGTACATTTATATCATTGAGCACTGAGGGTCTAGTTCTGACTGAAAGCACAGAAATAATCTCAGGGTCCAGCTCAGCAGATGTCGAGGCTACAGGAGAACAGACAACTGAGGCACATAGTAGAGAACCTGTTTCCTCTCTTGACTCCACTGTAACTAGTACTGTCAATACATTTACATCATTGAGCACTGGGGACTTAACAGCACAAACAGTCACAAGTCAAGATGCTATTTCACATACAGCAACAGCCACAGAGACTGTAATGGAGGAGAAAGATCTGTCAGCAAAACAATCTGAGTCCACAATCATTAATGTTTCAGATACTCTGCTGTCCTCTGCTCAGACTGGACATTTAGATGATACATTATCTGAAAGCACTGTAACAAGCATGATGATTACAGAAAAGACAACTGCCAAAGATGTGCTGTCTCCGTCACATTTTACATTAGTTTTGGCATCTTCTGAGCCTGAAGCTTCAGGAGATGAGACCTCTGACATATTTAGCAAGACGTTCACAACAAGTCCTTCATTGTACAGCACAACCAAATCAGATCCAGATGACACCAAAACCACAGTGACAATTTCAGTGTCCAGCTTAACAGATGCTGAGGCTACAAAAGAAAAAACTGATCACTCAACAGTAAGAACAGTCACAAGTCAAGATATTACATTTAACACAGCAACAACCACAGCCATGACCATTGATGTTACAGACACTCTGTTCTTCTCCACTCAGACTGAACATTTAGATGAGAAGTTTTCTGAAAGCAGTGCCACATTGACCTCAGAGATGACAACAGTAAAAGATGAACTGTCACTTTCAAGTCTTGCTTCAGTTATGCCATCAACAGAGTCTGAAGCTTCAGGAGATGAGACCTCTGATATGTTTAGCAAAGAATTTACAACAAGAAGTTCTTCATTGTACAGCACAACCAAATCAGACAAAGAGCTCAGCAAAACCACAGAAACTATCTCAGGGTCCAGCTTAACAGATGCTGATATCACAGGAGATCAGACAACTGAGGGACATAGTAGTGAACTTGTTTACTCTATTGGCTCTACTTCATCTAGCATAGTACATACATTTGAATCATTGAGCACTGGGGACTTAACAGCACGAACAGTCACAAGTCAAGATGTTATTTCATATACAGCAACAACCACGGAGACTGTGATGGAGGACAAAGACCTGTCAGTAAAACCATCTGAATCCACAATCATTAATGTTTCAGAGACTCTGTTCCCCTCTGCTCGTACTGGACAATTAGATGAAAAATTATCTGAAAGCACTGTTACAATGATTCCAGAGAAGACAACTGTCAAAGATGTGCTGTCATCATCAAGTTTTTCTTCAAGTTTTCCATCTACAGAGTCTGAACTTTCAGGAGATGAGACCTCTGATATGTTTAGCAAAGAGTTCACAACAACAAGTTCTTCACTTTATACTCCAACAAAATCAGACCATGAACTTACCAAAACATCATCTGACATGACTGAAAAAATTTCACTGTCCAGCTCAACAGATGCTAAAGCTACAAGAGATCAGATAACCGAGACACATGGTAGAGGAACTGTTTCCTCTCTTGACTCTACTGTAACTATTGCTGTACATACATTTTCATCACTGAGCACTGGGGACTCAACAGGAAAAACAGTTACAAGTAAAGATGTTACATCTCATTCAGCAACAACTACAGCTACTGTGATGGAGGACAAAGACCTGTCACCAAAACCATCTGAATCCACAATCATTAATGGTTCAGAGACTCCATTCTCTTCTGCTTACTCTAGACATTTAGATGAGGCATTATCTGAAAACACTGTTACAATGATTCCAGAGAAGACAACATTCAAAGATGTACCTTCATCAAGTTTTTCTCCTAGTTTGCCATCTACAGAGTCTGAAGCTTCAGGAGATGAGACCTCTGATATGTTTAGCAAAGAATTTACAACAAGTTCTTCGTTGTACACCACAACCAAATCAGACAAAGAACTCAGCAAAACCACAGAAACTATCTCAGGGTCCAGCTCAACAGATGCTAATATCACAAAAGATCACACGACTGAGGGACATAGTAGAGAACCCGTTCACTCTATTGGCTCTACTTCATCTAGCATAGTACATACATTTGAATCATTGAGCAATGGGGACTTAACAGCACGAACAGTCACAAGTCAAAATGTTATTTCATATACAGCAACAATCACAAATACTGTGATGGAGGACAAAGACCTGTCAGCAAAACCATCTGAATCCACAATCATTAATGTTTCAGAGACTCTGTTCTCCTCTGCTCATACTGGACAATTAGATGAAAAATTATCTGAAAACACTGTTACAATGATTCCAGAGAAGACAACAGTCAAAGATGCACCTTTGTCAAGTTTTTCTTCAAGTTTGCCATCTACAGATTCTGAAGCTTCAGGAGATGAGACCTCTGATATGTTTAGCAAAGAGTTCACAACGACAAGTTCTTCACTTTATACTTCAACCAAATCAGACCATGAACTTACCAAAACATTATCTGACACGACTGAAACAATCTCAGTGTCCAGCTCAACAGATGCTGAAGCTACAATAGGTCAGTCACCTGATGTGCTTAGTAGAGAACCTGTTTCCTCTCTTCACTCTACTGTAACTAATACCGTACTTATGTTTACATCATCAAGCACCGGGGACTCAAGAGAAAAAACGGTTACAAGTAAAGATGTTACATCAACTATAGCAACAATCACAGCTACTATGAAGGAGGACAAAGACCTGTCAGCAAAACCGTCCGAATCTACAATCATTAATGTTTCAGAGACTCTGTTCTCCTCTGCTCA
>SCHK01264964.1:0-14283 GCA_004124795.1 Poropuntius huangchuchieni
TAAAACAAAATGTATTGTGAAAAGCATTATAAAAAAATAAAAAGTGTTAGCAAAAAAGTGTTAAACACAGCAACTACTTATGCATAATTATTTATTTAACTTCTTTCTGTGACAAACCAAATGAACAAATTCAAACTCATGGTGTAGCAGTCATTATTATTTGTGTTGAGCTCCTGGTGTAATCTCATAACTGCGCTATCTTCTGGTGTAGAGCAGATTTCATGTCGGCACAATTTAAATTGTCTGCGATTGTAGTGAAGAAGTGACGTGTGTTGAGTCCCTGCAAGGCAGTGCAGCTGTCGGGATATGCTGAGAGCACGGTCTCATAGTTGGTCAAAATCTCCAGTGCACACAGGAACAGTGCCTCTGGCTGGCCAGGTATCATCACCTGCACATGGAGCACATGGCAGAAGAGCTGAGTCAACACAAACAGAACTTCCTGACTGCAAGCTCCAGATGTTTTGGGGGATGGCGTAGTGGGAATCTTCTCACTGACTGAGCTGATAATGCCCCTCATCGCGTTGGCATAAAGCCGTCCTGTATGTGCCCAGCCTTTAGGTGGAAGCCAATCAGAACAGCTCGAACTGCAGAGCAGCTGGAAGATTCGCAGAAGAAACACTGATAGGCGCAACTCGTTGGCAAACGAACGTAGATCGAGTAGCGGAAGGAAATCGATGTATTCTAAAGAGTATGGCACATAGAGCTTGTCTGACTGTAAAAGTTCTTGTAACACTTTCAAAAGTCTTTCCCATTCCCCAGATGTGCACCACGGGAGAATCTGACACGCTGCGACTAACAGGCCCTTGCCGAACATGTTGACTTCATCTGGTTTCAGCAAGTTTAGGGAGAGAGATTCCAGCATTGCCTCATGAACACGGTCTGACAGAGCAAAGCATTCCAACCACGCTACAAGTCCAGTACCTTGTCCATACTGAGGTAAGTCCAGGCCAGACCACTCCCGCTCAGGAAGATCACAAACTGACAACAGAGAGTTTGGAACTTCGTACTTGAAATGGTTTCCCCACACATCCTTCAGGTAAAAACGCACAGTCCAATCAAGTTCCTCTACTTTGCTGTAGAGCCAAAAGAGAGCTCTGGACCAAGAATCAGGTGCAAGGGCCACTTCCTTGCCAACAATTATCCCCAGTGTCTGCAGTACAGACAACAGCAGCTCTTTGGACTCCATGGAGATGCGCATCTCGCTCTCTACCGGCTGGTCCCAGCATCTACTGCACTCATTCAAGAGCTGAGCCAGACAATATAAAAGCGGGAATGGGGAGCAGCTCATGATCCAATGCACTGAGTCACTCCTGGTCTCCTGGCTCAGGGTGCACTGAAGAAGTCGTAGACATAACTCTAAGTTGCTTGAGCTGGAAGATACTGGGAGAAGGTATGGCTGGACAAACGCACGCAAGACTTCTTCTGGAGGAAGGAAACTCAGCTTTTCTCCTGTGCTTCCAATTATGTTGCACTTCATCAGCTCAGCCAAGAATTGCAGAAACTGGTTCTCCTCTTGAAGTGAGGATAGCTTGCTCCACACGGTGTTCTTCAGGCACCTACACAGCAGATTGTCTTTCTGAACTCCCGGTGAAGACACGAGACCTGAGAGCTGCTGAAGAATCTCGGTTATCAGAGCGTGAGCTCCAAGGTTGACAACAGCCATGTGGCAGCATCGCCGCAAGGTGGCTTCAGGATTCTGGAAAGCCACTCGGGCCACAGCAGAGACTGCTGCTTCAAGGCTGCTGTTCGCACCACTTTGAATGATGCTGTTGAAGGCCAGATTGAGCTCCTCTGAGAAACCTATAGTAACAGAACTGGGAAGAAATCCGTGAAGACCTTTTCTGGAGATGGAGAGCATTTCTGAAAGTGTAGCATTTTTGTCAGGTAATGACAAGTGGGAAAATAGGTTTACAATAATATCCTTGAGCTTTTTGCAGTGCTGAACATCAGCGTCACTTTGACATTTAGCTGTAAGCGTGGAGATCAATGTCATCAGAAGCTCTTTGGTTTGAAACAAACTCCTGTTTCTCTCCAGACACTGAATCCACTCCGTCTCACTGAAATTCGGACTAAGTTTGGATGCAAACAGTCCAGGAAGACCTTCAAACCCCTCAAGATGATGGTCTAGGATGGTGATGGAAATATTTGCTACTTCTGCTGCAGAACTTTCTGGAACGGTGAATGATAAAGATGCAGTTAAGCCTTTCAGAGTTACTCTCAAATTATTCAAAGTTTGCCCATTTCCAACCAGGTCTTTTGCATGTGATGGTTGCTCCAAAGAAGTCAGAACTCTATCCAGGCTATCTTTCAGACGCATTGCCATGACACTAGGGTCACTGCTGGGCATCTTCAGAAGCCCCATAACCTCCCAGGAGCATATAATCTCAAGTATGACCTGCATGGCCTGGATGAAGCTCATTCCACATGGCTTGGTCTCAGCAGGAGTAAGAGTGGCAGCAAGGTCTCTCTGAGCCCCACGTATGATCTCAATCAGGTCAAAACCATCCAGCACTTCATTTCTCTTTTTAAGGCTCACTGTGCGTGAGATGTTTTGGAGTTTAATTTCTATGGAGAGATCAGTAGCATTACCTAAAAGATAGTTGGTATACAATGTGTCCAGGCTATTAGAGAGGGCAAAATAACACAACTCGGAGGACGTCAAATGCTCTTTTATTTTCCTCAGCCCCTCAAACAGTACATGCACCACACATGTAGATTCTGGGTCAGGTCTGAATCTTTTTGAAGCCAGGGGTGATGGCTCAGTCGTGGACATCATGGAGCGTGAACACTGAGCTGTAAAGAGCTGGTCTAAGGAATCAAGACATCCTCTCTTGCCCTTCAGTAGTTCCCACCACACCTCCAATAGCAGCTTCACATCTGCTTCTGTGCTGCTGCTCGTCACATGATCAACCAGCAGCTTGAGCTCTTCACACCGTTCAGCTGGTTGAAAGCACATAAGCAGCTCCACATAGATGGTAGAAAAGCTCATTGACTTTACTAGCTCAAACAGCACAGTATGGTTAATATCAGGAAGGCTGTTCTGTACAGCAAACAATGGGTCTTCCTTCCATCTGATATCAATGTCCTCTTTGTTCCTCACCTCTAAGATTTTGCTCCACACAATGCAGAGTATCCTCTTTCTCCAGTGGACTCTGTCTTTGGTGTCTTTGAGTGAATGTTCGCATATCTCTTTTATTGCGTTGACAATCGGACATCCAATCCGATCCCAGTCCTCTTTTTTCAGAGACAGCAGTGGCTCAGGTTGGCATATCTGATTTGCCAGTAAGAATCCTCCCTGAAGCACAGCAGTCTTCTCACAGCTCAGCCATGACTCTGAAACAGAGTTGTTGAATCAGGTATTATTATTTTTTTCGAGCATGATAAATATCTTCACGTTGTACTGCATAGCAAAATACCAGTTATTAGATGTTGTGTGATATTTTTAATACAAATAATAATAAAGTTAGTCCAATAACTAATGAGCATATTTTAAAACATTTTTCATGTTTGTGTTAGGTTATATTTAACTAAGTTAGCTAAAATGAGAATACATTTTTTTAAACTTGAGAATAATTTTTTTCTGTTCTATAAATTAATGTGGGATCTACTCAAGAACGTGTAAGATGCTTTCAGAATCCTTCTGTCATTTTGATTATATATTAATATTGCTAAAATGAAACAATTTATGATTACTTGGTGTTTCGATGGTGGTTAATGGCTAAATATAACCTTAATGACCGAATGTTACGCGCAGATAACGTCATCACTTCACGTACCAGTATATTATTTCACATTAAAACAATAACAGATTATTACCTTGATCCATAATTTCTGTGCTTGCAAAGAAGAGTCATTAACTGAAGTAATTCATATCCACTGAGTCCCCCACGCTGAGAAAATGATCACAGCTGTGACGATGCGTGCAGTTTTCAGACGTTTATTTATGGAAATCTGAGAGAAATACTCGTTTTGAATGGTAAAGCTTAACACGTTTGTCTTTTGGGTTTTCAAATGACCAGCATGTACCGTATGTGCTTCCGTGTCAAAAACGGCTGGAGATGTTCCCCTTGCTGTATTTTTTGTAGCGCCATCACGTGGAGGGTACCTCAGTGACTCGAATCTTTTGAATCTTTTGAAAAAAGATTCATTCATATTCGTTCAGTGAGTCGTCCAGTGACCTATTTGCAGGTTGTAAATAACTCAAAAGATTAATTAAAAATACCGAGTCCTTCACGACCTACACAGTGTTGTTACGCTTTACTGTCATTCTTGCATATTCATTTATTAAAGTTCATTCAGTTCGCTAAAAACATTCAGTCAAAATAAGATTCTGTGCATGAGAGTGAACGCGAGAGATTCATTCAGTTAAAGATTTGTTTCAAACCCGTTCTGATGAAACGAAAGAGAAAGTAATTGCTTGCATGGCGGTTTTAGGAAACAGGGATGATTGTCCCGAGGACGAGAAAATACATTATGTTTTGGATTTTTGGCGGTCTTATCCTAGCACTTTTACGCTTAGGTATTTTAAACGGGACTTGTAAAGATTATTGCTGTAGAATCACCAACTTATTTTTCCTTCCTCTGCTCGTATAATGTAATTTTAGGCAAAAGGTGTATTTTATATATAAATCAGAATTTCTAGGTAAATTAATGCATAATATGTTGAAGGAAATAACTATCAAGAGGAGTTTAAAGGCACTTTTGTTTAGCAAGGTTGTTTATAATGGTGACTGTGTATGCTAGTACTTCTATTTTCAGTTTTGTTTAGCTCCACATTTCATTTAAAGTTAATTTAGAATTATGTTTATCCTGTTATAATTCCTTTTATTTGCTGATTTGTTTGTTTTGAACAGGTGTAAATGGCTCACAATCTCTTTATGATGGTCAGTGGCTTCCTTGTCCGTTTGTGGATGAGAAAGTTAGTATAAATGAAGAAGGCCACACAGAAACCAAGTATATCAACAGAGAGGCCGTGCTTCAATTTGGTAATGTTGGTGACAAGCCTTTACACCCTACCATTACCTTCCTTGTCACAGGTGAGTGAAAGTGATTTGAAGTTATAACCTTAATCTATCCTTTGCTCTTTACTTAATCTGCTGTTTGTTCATTTGTGTACAATAATGCAGCATCTAAAGTGGATATGAGGCGTTATTTGGAAGGAAGTGAGGATACATTAAACTGTGAGATCCGAAGATACAGCACTGGAGGGATTGTAATGCGCTGGCCTACTGCAGGAGCGCAAGATCATGACGCCTGGTTCACCTGTACAATACGCCATACACAAGGCTTGTTTGTCATCACCACCTTCCTCAGACACACAACTGCGACTCCTGCCCAAGGAGAGGTTGACTTTCTACAGTGGATAATAGTCAATGATAGGGATCTCCTGACAACATCAGGTAACCACCAAGCAAGGGGTTTCCTCCTTAGGAGTCAAGGGAGAAAGGCAGTGCCTCCTCCAAAATTGGGTGGCAAAAATGAAACAATGCAAATATTCAATAAGTTTTTTTCATCCTTTATTAAATATGTGTTTTCCAGCTGCAATGGTTGTTTTGACACGGACTCCCTCCGTGGAGGTGGGATTCTTGAAGGAGCCAAACCTGCACTGTCAGTTTGCTGTGGATCATAAACTGCCTAATGCAACAGTGGAGTGGAGACTGCAGAAACACGGGGAGCGCAGCAAGCTCTTTAGCTATTCCAGTCGCACAGGAAAGAGTGAAGGCAGCGGAGTGACTGTCAAGGCCATCCCGGCTGGAAATGCTTCCTATAAGCTTCCACCCACCAAAAAACACAGCGAGGGCACATATATCTGCTCTGTGATGGTTCCTCCTCTCTATGGCAGCCATGATATTCCCCTTACCCTAAGTGGTAAGATGACACATTTCTTTAATTCACTTCACATTTATGTTTGTATAGTGTTTTTTATCGCTTTAAAGCAGCTTTAGGGATAAGTGGACTCAAATGTTGTGTTTTAGACCCCATTTCTTTCTTTGCATGGATAAAAACAGCTATTTTTTTTTTTTCCAAAATAGCTTCTTTTGCGTTCCGCTGAAAAAAGAAAATCATACAGGTTTGCAATGTTTCTTGAATGTTTCTTTTTTCTCTTTCAAACTCCACAGAACAACCCCGCGTGTCTATAAACGTGGGCTCTACCTTGTCTATGACACTTGGTAAGGACCAGAAGCTGATATGTGATGCAGAAGGGTACTATCCACTGGACGTCACCATTGAATGGTACCGGGAAGTGTCTGGGGGCAACCCTACACCTTCGTTCCTGAAGAATATTCTGTACTCCAGTCATCGACTTCATCAAGATGGCACATACTCGCTCTCAGCCTTCTTCTATCTGCAGCCTAGCCTGGAGGACTCTGGATATAAGTACACCTGCAGAGTATCCCATAAGTCCTTGCTCATTCCCATCCGCAAGAGCTTTTATCTCATAGTTACAGGTGAATCAGATGCAACCCAAACACAAAATGATTTGCACAAATGGAAAGTCCCTAAATATCCTTTAAATTAGATATTACAAATAACCACCAGGTGGCAGGCATGATGTTCCATTATGACAATACTCTTCAGTATACTTTTTTTGCTTTGTTTGTTGATCACAGAACCTGACTCTACTATGTGGTATGTCGCAGTCATTGGATTCATAATTGCCATGCTAGTAATTCTTTGCTATGTGCTGCCTCAGTATCTTGCAGGTAAGTCATTTGCTTTTTATAAAACGACTTTGAACTTTATTATGCATCCCTCATTTTAATTGTTATTATTTGCGTTAATTATTAACACTATGCATCTTATATTCCTATTTTATCAATATGGGCATGTAACATTAAAAATCATGGTTTCCCATTCAGACGCATATTAAATTTCCAATGTATTTTATTTAAAATGAAGAAAAATATATTTGGAAATAGTTTGTTGTGGCACCTCTTTGCACACTGTGGAATACCGTGGCATCTTTTACCATGTAAAATAAATGAATATACACATACATTATTAATAACATGAAAATAAATGAAACCATTTTTAAATTGTAAATCAATTGTTAAATAAATTATAAATATATTTTTATTGCAAATAAATATTTGGCAAAAAAGGACAAATTTATCTTGTTGTTGGGTCAATGTATTTTAATGTTATTAATATATTTAATTATTTAATTATTTCTTTTATATTTACCTATTTTCTTTGATGTACACAAGGTTTTCTTAGAGTAAAACCAAGTAATATAGACATTTTTGATAGTAGTATCTCAGAATCCTGCATCCGACTATTTGTCATCAGTAGAAGTTGATAGTGTGACTGATTAAGTAAAGAATTAATTAAGGCAGTCTGTCAAAGTCTAAATGTTTACTTAAATGAAAACATTGTTTCAACTTTTAGTTATTCTGTTTACCTGTGCAAGTCTAATGTGCATAATATTTTCTTTTTTCTAGGTAGAAAAGCAGCGAAAAAGGTGAGTACGAAGGTGGGAATAGAAGAGTAACAATAACATTTCTACCAACATCCTTTGTGCTAATTTACATGAATCCCAGCTGTGTATGACTGAATATGAGTGAGATGAATAGGCTCTCTGTACTATTTATGTTTGTGTATGTGTACGTGCTGTGTGTTTTACACATCTGTGTGTACATGTATGTGTAATTACTCACATATGTGGAAGTGTGACGTAAGTGTGTGCGTCTATTTTCCATATGTCCGGTCTCACACTGTATGTTTACCTTATGTCTCTTATGTGCAGAGGTTTTGAGAGCTCATGCCATTTGAAGGATCTGAAATACAGCGTGATAGAAACCGACAACACTTCCCTCCCTTCCTGTCTTTTTCTCCCCTCATCCCTGCCGTTTCCCCCTGCTGCTGCCTTCGCGAAGATCAGGTGCTCTTCATGAAAAAAATGGGAGTGCGTTGTGAGGTGTAATTCCAGATCTCGTGGTTTATACCCTTGTTTACTACGGCTGATAAGGCACTGTGGCTCTTTATGAACTGAAGAAAAATTTGTTTGCAGCTTTCTGGGTTGTTTTTGGCATCTATAAATATTAACGTCAATTTGGCATTTCATGAAATACTACTGATGTTGATAATTTAATAATCAAAGTTAAAAAATAAATGGGGAAAGGTATAAATTTCAGTTGCACTTCAGTTGCAGAAAATAGAAATAAAATAATGCTTGAAACAATGCATATGAACTTGAATTTTAACGTTTGTAAAAATCTGTACAATTTCAAATAAAATCATTGTGGGTTTTATGTTCTGATTGCGTCAAATTGAAATATATCCATCTTCAGAGAACTTTGTGTGATGTTTGCAACGCTGTTTTCCGCTCGCAGTGAAAGCCAACACCAATGGCGCTCTGAGGCCTGTGGGGTTTTGAAGTATTCTTGGCTAAATACTCATCTCTGGACCACACGAAGCCCCCTGTGAGGCATCTCCCTGACTCCCAGTTAGCTACACTATAAACACTTCACTCAGGAATGGCAGCTGTTCCCACATGGCACTTGGTACATTCCCCTTCTCCCACAGTACCCTCCTCATCTCTCTCTCTTTCTCTCTTTCTCACTATCATCCCAGCTACAATGTCTTCAAATGCACAATGGAGCCATTATAAGGAGCTTAGTATGTAAATTCAGAATCCATGGTTTCAACATTGTGCTTGCTTTGACCAAAAGAAACTAGGTTTTGTTTTATTTCAAGGTTTATTCAGTAGTGATGCTCATTGGGCTTTTTTGGAAACTAGCGTGCCTGGCGGGTCAGCAGCCAGAGGAAGGTCATTGCTCAGCCAAGCTTTGCAGTTCTACAGAAACAGCTGTCCTGGGACCATATGAGGCTTATGCCTTGAGAAATCAAGAGTCTCTATTACACCAACTCCATAAACGATGGGCCGCCTGCCCGTGGCTCATGATCCGTTATTAGCCCCGTCAGTTTCCATTCGACCTGTTGACATTTTAAACAACATGCAACAGTGGCTTGTTTTATTCCGGCTAATGTGTTGTGGAAGTTAGAAACATTTTTCTAGCACAATTTAATCAGCCGAGCTGAACTAAAGAATGATTGGAGTTGATTAACCCTCTCCGAACCTGCAATGGGTGACCATGTGGCCCTGGTTTCACCACAGATGGGATTTAAAAACAAACAGGCCTGGTCACTCTGGAAGGTGAGGAGGCTGTGTAGCGTAATTCAAAGAGAATTGAGGGAATGGCTTGTTTTGTTTTCAAAGCCCAGAAACACAGAGCCATGTGACTGCTGATGGTGGTCAGTGCTCTGGGGAAATCAATAATGGTTCAATTTATTTTTCATGATTGGTAAATAAATATTTCTATAAGGGACTTTAAGGTACATCAGAGAATTTTAAAAAAGCAGTTGATCCCAAAATGAAATTTGTCATCATTTACTCATGCAGAGTTTTTAGCTTTTATTTTGGGATTTTAAATTTTAATTTAAGTTTTAGGAATTTTGTTATGTGCTTTTGTCATTATTGTTACTTTTCCTTAAATATTTAAGTATTAGAAGTTTTTTAGGTTTAAGTTTTTTCATCTAATATTACATTTTTATTCCAGTTAATAAAAATATTTGAATGGTTTTAGTTTTATTTAACAATATCATCACTACCCTCATGTCATTTCACACCTGTATGACTTTCTTTTTTCTGTGGAGCACAAAGGTGTCTGTGTTTTTTTGTTTGTTGCTTTTGTTTTTGTCCATACAATAAAATTCATTGGGACCCCACTGACTTTCATTGCATGGACAAAATACCTTTATTTGTGTTCCATGGAAAAAAGAAAATCATGCAGGTTCAGAAAAAGATGATGGCGAGTATAAGGGAAAATAAGAAATTTCATTTTTGGGTGAACTATCCCTTTAAGGCCACATTTTATTACCTCTATAGTCTGCCGTCTCAGACATCAGGGTGGATGATGCTTCATTTCTCTTTCTTCCAGTTACCGGGAGTTGAAGTTGCGGTTAAGTGTTTGTATGCACAGCAAATTTGTTCTCCTGACTGTCCCAGATGGTCTACTACTTTATTTGCTCAGCATTTGTCTCAGCAGATTTAATTTGTGTCATATAAACTCGCTAGACATTTGTTTCCCGTAAAATTCCAACTTTCCAGTAAATGTTTCAGCAGACGCTTTTCCTTTTCCCCCTAACTCTTCGCCTTATCATCAGGATTATTTGACTGTTTGTCTTATTTTCTTCTCTATATGTCCTGCTCCCCTTTCCTGTCCTGTGTCTCTGTGTGTGTTTATTTTTCCTGTGATGTTCTGGACCTTTGGCCTGCGTGGCCTGTGTTTGAAGTCTGCTGGTGTGAAGACCCTAAAGGGAGATATTCTCTTTTTGGATTCTTTGGTTCTCTGGTGAGGGCACTGGCTTGATTCTCAGTCAGACCATACACATTTAATCGGTGGAATAGAATGGCATGGAAAGACTTCTGTCCTTGCAACCCGCATCAATCAGTCTGTGGTTTCTGCCTTTTAAATTTGAACCTCTCTCTCTCTCTTCTCTGTCGCTACTGTCTTTCCACCCTCCTTACATCTCAATGCTCAGATTTCTCCCATTGGCCAGTGCTGCCAAGACTATCTGACACGATGACTTGTAGTATTTTTAGAGTGTGAGATAGTTGGTTGAGACACTGCGTCTTCTCCCAGCACCTGATGACACCTATGAAGAACACCGATACGTGTGTAGTAAGGATCAGGATGCCGATGTGCTAGACATCAACGTCATTGCCTTTTCATAGTCTTGGGATGTCCAGCTCTGACTAGAGGTTTAACCAAATCCATGCCTGGCCACATCTGATTTAAAGTTATTTTAAAGTTACGTACAGAGTGGTTCATCATTACAGACATTGGGGTTAAGTGGGCCTGGCGAGTGGCTCTGGCAATAAAATACTTGGTATAAATACCACCAAGATATAAACAAGTTTATGGCTGTGTAATTTAGCGTGTTCACAGACGTAAACATTTTACCATCTGGAATATGATTTATACCATTTTGATAACTGTGAGACAAATTAAGTCAATAGATCATAGAAAAATGAGTGTTATGGAAAGGACATAGCACATTCTACACTAATGCATAAACTAAGTAAATGAATAGCAGATGCCAACTTTTTTTTAATTTTTTTTATTATTTTTATTTATTTATTTATGTTAAATAAACGTTTTTGTTTACATATGTATGTGACACTATATGTGTGTGATGGAATAATATTGTTTCAATGTGTGATAATTATTAAAATTACAGTATCATGGAATATATATATAGCTTTTGTGTTTGTGGATAAAATGTCAACAGATTATTGTGATAGAATTAAAAAAGTAAAGAAATGAATAAAAATCACTTTACCAAAACAAAAAATAAAAAAGCCCCGGTTTCACAGAATTAACTCAATGCATCCTTAAAAATGAAGTAAAATGGAGGGTGAATTACATTATAACTAGTGCTCTCAAATGATTAATCGCGATTAATCGCATCCAAAATAAACGTTTTTGTTTACATATGTATGTGTACTGTGTGTATTTATTATGTATATATAAATAGGAACACATGCATGTGTATATATTTCAGAAAAATTTTATTTTTATATATTAAATATATATTATAATACAAATTATATGAATATATATATACATAGACATGTAAATACATGTAAATATGTTTGAAATATATACTGTATGTGTGTGTATTTATATATACATAATAAATATACACAGAACACACACATATTATGCAAACAAAAACTTTTATTTTGGATCTGATTAATCGTTTGACAGCACTCATTATAACATGAACGTTCATATGCATTTGATTATACAGTGAGCCTGTGGGGAGTTACTTTTTTAATATTATCAGTCCAAGAAAAACTAATTCTGAAGATCTATGTTTAAATAGGCTGGAAGTCTGTCTGAAAGGGGATCCAACACATCAACACATGGAAGCATGAGAATGACATGAATGAAAATGGCTATGGGACATAATGGGCTAAGGGTGCTCAAAGCCTGATAATAATTTACTGTATCACAGCAACCGTTGCTTTGGTGTGGTGTTTATCAGTTAATGTCAGTCAGCATGCGACATATACCTGAAAACACACCGCCTAAAGCTGTTATTGTTATTATTATTATCATATTTTTTTTTTCTGAAAAGCGCACCACAGACAGAGACCGAGTGGGAGAAGAGAAAAGGTAATTGTTCCACACCGTCTGTGAGGCAAACCTGTGGATCCATGTTAAATGAATGCCAACTAAGAAAACAAAACCTGATGAAAGTGCTTAGCTGAAACAAAAACACAACTTTGAAACATTTAAAGGGTTGAAGATAAGAGGAACAGCCGTGCACCGCTACGCACATACGCACACAGTTTCCTTATTAGAAAATTGGGCAGCGTATGGCGTTACACACGTCGTGTTTGTGTACGTGGCATGATGTCATGGAACAGACATTCTAAAATGCTTAGCAATCGTTCAAAGCTTTAGACCATATATGATTATGTCCTCCAAAAGCTTGCCAGGAAATATCGCCAGGTTTTTCTCCAGTCATTTGGCTCTCCAGACGCAGAGCTGATTAATGATGAAGCTGTCAGCTGAAAGTGAGCTTCAGAAAAAATTTGACGCCACAAACTGAGTGATGGCTGTAACATCCACACAGCTCGTCTTGTCTCTAAATCGCAGCTCTGTACTGTAATTTAACGGCGGACATCTTTATGTCATTTGTTATTTTATAGAAATCCGCAGTGAGGGAGGATTTAGACTACCCAGTGAACTACGTTCCCCTGCTGAGTTCCTATAAATCCGTGACTGTCCATGAATGTGGCTGGTTTGTTGGTGAAGTACGTCATACCCTGCATTTGATGTCTTTCCTCTTGTAATCTGATTCCTATGATGTGGTGTGATTTGCGCAGAACTGACTGAAGAAATGGATTACTTTTGGGAGAGAAGACCAGCTGAGGGGTCAGAGGTCAGGATCAGACACCCTCCCCGGCAGCGCTACACGAGAAGGGTCGGTCGGATTCTCAGCCATTAAAATGGGTAGGGATGGAAAAGCTCGACTGTCCACTGACCTCACCTGACCCCGTCTCCTTGTCTGCCCTCCGGACCTAGTGTCGGGAAGTGAAGTCACGCACATGATTTATCAGGTCTTTTAGGGGCCGGTCATTTTCTCTATCTCTTTACCTTGTCTGTGTTTTCTGTCATTGTTTATCTTTCTCCCATTAGTCATGTTAACGTCTCTGTCTCTCTGTCAGTTCAATCAAGTGTGTTTGCACTCAGACAGTCGTCAATAACTTTGGAGCCACTGTCGCAGGCCTCTGTGTTCTTTCTTTTCAATTAATATGGAGTAGTATAAGTTTATTGCACAGCTATCTGGAATGCTTGATTCTGATTGGACGGACGCAACATTCCGTGGTAAAATATTTTGCATAATGATTTCTAAACTGTACACTTGATCATTGTTCCTGGCAGCCAGTCGCCTGCCCTATATCTCATAGTCTCTTTATTCAAATATAATAAAAGAATTTCAACTCGAATCAATAAATAATATCCATTATTTATTTTAAAAAAAGTGAGGCAGGGGCATAATAGGGTGTTTCTTTAGCTATGAGCACTTTTTCCAGCAAGTTGTGATGTTACAGAAGTAGCGACAGATTTTTTTGTTTGTTTTTAGCGTACATCCAAGTGAAATGAATTATTTAAAAAGAAAAAAGTATAGGGTGTTTGTTGTCTGGTATATGGAACAACAGTCTGTCAGTCACTGATATTTCAGTCAAAAATTATGCGGTTTAATTATTTTTTAATAAGTTATACAGGATGACACGTGGATGAATCATCACAATTAGATCAATAGCATTTAGCATTTAGAGAATAGATAGGCTGAATTTTCATTTAATGCCAGCTTTAAAAAATAATTTTATTTTAATTTGGTCTCCGCCCTAGACTTGAACTATCCATGAACTATATTTAAATACTACTATACTACTACTTATATTATGAATACTACTTTTTTTAAAGTCTGTGTAAAAATGAAATAAGCAATAAAAACTATTTAAACATTTATTGTTTTAAAATATAGAAATTTATCATTGACGTATTATTGCTTACATTTTTTAAAAACTATATTTAAATACTACTACTTGAATAATTTTAATTCTATGTAAAAATGAAATAAATAATAGAAACTATTTATTGTGTGAAAATTATTTATTTATTTTTACCCAAATTATGACTTTCCCCCGTTGGTAATGTTTGACAACATTATTATTTGATGCGTGAAGAAAATGTGAAAAAA
>SCHK01265276.1:0-14260 GCA_004124795.1 Poropuntius huangchuchieni
CAACACAGAAATCTTCTCAGCCTGCCCAAACCCAAATGGCTGCTTCAACTGCCCCAACACAGAAATCTTCTCAGCCTACCCAAACCCAAAAGGCTGCTCCAACTGCCCCAACACAGAAATCCTCTCAGCCTGCCCCAACACAGAAATCTTCTCAGCCTGCCCAAACCCAAATGGCTACTTCAACTGCCCCAACACAGAAATCTTCTCAGCCTGCTCCACCCCAAAAGGCTGCTTCAAATGCCCCGTCCCAGAAAGCTGCCTCACCTGCCCCAGCCCAGAAAGTCACTCCACCAGCCCCAGTGCAGAAATCCTCTCCACCCGACCGAAAACCCAGTCCACCTGCCCCGGCCCCTTCCCAAAAAGCTTCTGCAGGTCCTACTCTTCCTGCATCCCATCCTGCTCCTGAAGATGCTCCACCTGCCCCGTCTCCTAAGGAAAAGAGGAAGAAGAAAGCCAAAGCAGAGTCTGTTTCTCCTGAGATTCAGCCCAAATCTGTGGCTCCTTTGGAGATGGTGACCAAAAAGGTTCCTGTCATGGCAGTGCCTCCAGTGGGTACTCCGAAAGCTGTCCCAGCAACTGCTGTGCCGGCCAAAGCAGAAGAGCCCAAACAGGATGCTCCAGCCAAGAAGAAAGGAGGATCCAAGAAGAAGTCAGAGCCAGGTATGCTATTATCTCCACAAAATCACCTATATTAAGTGGTCAGATTATTACTAGGCGGGCTGCACAGACCTAAAGGAAGTGGAGGAGGCTGCCCCCTCCTGTTTTTCTTTGCAACTGTAATTTTTTAGACATTTCAGTTAATTGGCATAATAAATAACAATAATATTGTTCTTAATAGAAGTATCTTTCAATGGTAGTCAGTATGATGGACTAAGGCATCATCAAACCTTAGGAGTCATAGTTTTTCTTTTACTCTGTTTCATATTCTTCCAGCTTATCCTTCTTGTCTTTCTTTTGCTACATTGAAGGACTAACAGGTGCTGCTGAAAATGAATGCTTACATTACAGTCTTCATAGGCACTAAATTGCAGCTCAAAGACTCTTTAATGCTTTAACCTAGTGATTATATTAGGTTAACATTAATTCTGAATGATAATTTGCCATTTTTTCATATTTGTCTGATCCATGACGAATGATTTTTGTATGTGCTCTGCATTTTTCCTCTCATTTCTACAATATCTGTTTTTATGTAATATATATATTATCTTTAATGTCTTTATTATATATAAATAATTATATTTAAAATGTATACGTATATCTTTTGTTTATAAATACTTATGAACAATATTACATATTTAATTATTATATATTTATTATATATTGTATTTATATTTATTATAAATTATAACAGTTTATTTATTTTTTAAAATTAATTTTACTATTAATTTTAACGATTTTTTTTTTATTATCAGGCGAATGCAGTGTAATTTTTCTGAAGTGTAGCAGGTGCTAATTTAAAAAAGCCAGTCCAAATTAATATATTGGATCCAGGTATGTCTTAAAGGAAGTATGGCCTCAGTGTGCAATAACAGGATACTTCTGACTGGTTTGCCAGACCCTTAAATACACAGAGATAAAATTGTTTTGGCTAGACCACACAGATGACATCTACATGTAATAAACCTCCAAGTGGAGGCTGGAAAACCTGAAAATATGGTGTATGTGAAGTGGCCGACTCGTAAGTTTATATACGTGTCACTTCCTGATGTCATTCATCTCGTTCAGAGTACCGTCTGGATTGTTTCTTCTGACAAATAACGCTGATGTGCTCTATTTCCTTTGTGGGCGGGGTGTTGGAATAGCACTACTCCTTATTTGCTGATGTTGGCTCTGATTGGTTGCAGAGAGCACAGAGTGGGTTTCTGTCTGAAGTGCTACTCACAGGGGAATGGAGGCAGTGAGCTGCATTCTTCTGCTCTTGAGCTGGTTTTCATGCACGTGCGTGTTCTAGTTCATAGGCTGTTAAGCACATAGTTTGAGTTTCATTTAATAACAGTTTCATATACTGACTTGTCCTTGATTCTTATGATGTTATGCTTAAATTTGACTTCTTTATTCTCTGTGCCTTTCTTTATCTTTTTGCACACTCTGCAAACAAGAGAAGTTAAAAACTATATATTGTCAAAATCGACTAGTTACAACTCAAAATAGAGCAATACCACAAAAAAAATCTAGATAAATCGCTCAACCAAACTCTTTAGTTAATCTATTGTTAGAATAGTCAACAATTCAATATTATCATTAAGTAAAATTAATAATAAAACATTTGTTAATTGAAAAAATATAAAAAACAATTTTAGCTGAAATGTTAAGTTGTAGTAAAATTACTAAACTAAAAATGCAATAGATTTATCAAAACTAAATAGAGAAAAAATAATAAAAATGACAAACTAATTTACTAGAACTGAAAGTTAAAAAAAATAAATCAATGTAAATAAAAATTAAAATAAGGTATAAATACTTTTAAATATATTAAATGATAATAAAATAACTCTGGTAATGTCTCATTACCTCATTACTCTTTCTCAAACTTTTTTGGACTCTCTTCATGCATGCACACAGAGTCAGTCCTTATGAATTTTCCACTCACTTGTGATGAGGTATTGCTCTGCTTTGGCCATGGGAAAAAGCAGAGAGTTTGTGGCAGCGCACAGGTGCGTTTCCGTGCACCCAGAATTCCACTCCTCTTCACGAAGCACAGCCCTCTTGGCCCTGTTCAAACAATACTTTTGCCTCAGCTGCTCCATTAGGGGAGCACACAAAGGCCTTTAGTGACTGGACAATAGGAGTTTATCGTCAGTCCTGGGTGCCATCTCACCCTGGTGCCACACTGCACTCATGCCGTGTTGGCACTGTCTAAATAACACAGCGAGTCAATAAAGAACATGAAACTGCATGCACACACCACTGTACAAGCATTCAGTTAACTGTATTATGCATGTCATTCTCTGGAAGCTGCACTTGTTTTGGTCTGTCTGTTTTATTTTATGACTGTACTGTTCACAACATGTTTGATTGCATGCTGGAGATCATGGTGTGGGTGTTTAGGGAATGTTTAGGAGTGTAATAAAATGATTTGGAGAATTCGCTCATAAACACAATTAGTTTAGTTTAGTGGACACCCTGCTGCGACCAGAGACGGTTTTGCCGCAGAGCACTTCTTAGCTTTCTGATTTAGTGTTTTTGAAATACAGAATGACACACTGGCACTCCGAAAGGATGTAACTGTGGATAGGAGTTAACTCTGTGAGTTCTGTTATTTGTATCCTTTTTTTCTTAGGCATAACCTTAATAAATTATCTGTTGTTTGTTTCTTTCTCTCTAGCGGTGGCTGCAGACCCCGCGGATAGTCCACTGTACCTCCCCTACAAGGCCCTGCTTTCCACGGTAAGGAGTATGGTGTTCACTGAAGGAGAGTCCCAGCAGCTCATTGAGGTTCTGTCTGATAAGGCTGGCATTATTCAGGACACATGGCACAAGGTAGGGCCTACTTCCTAAAATTGTTTTTTATGTCTTGTTTTATAATTTAAAAATTAGTGATCGATCACTTTTTACCAGTTTATTTACACTCAAGCAGGAAGTTTGTCTAAACAGAGTTTTATGCATGTTTATAGGCCACACAGAAGGGTGATCCGGTAGTTGTGCTGAAGAAACAGCTGGAAGAACGAGACAAGCAGCTGGCAACCGAGCAGGAGGACTCCACAGCTGTTAAAAGCCGACTGAGGGATTTGACTAAAGTGAGGCCTGAAACACTCATGCCAGTCTAAAAAAATAATCATATACAAATTAGGAAAAGTTTGATATGTGCACACACATTAAGCCTTATATGGACTCTATTAGGGGAAAACTGACCAATCTCTTGTTTAAATATTTTGCTTTGGTCTGATGGTGATAGTGCCTAGGTTTAAACCTACACTACCATTCAAAATTCAGGGTTGGTAATGTTGAAAACAGTCATTACTTGTAATCAGTTAATGAGTCCTAGTTGAGTATAAAGCAATCATTATTTTCAAGAAAAAAAAAAAAAAACACTAACTTTTTGAATGGTTGTCTACAATTTTTTTTTTTTTTAATTTTTAATTTATTTATTTTTTTTAAACCAGCTCTACACAACCCTTCAACTAGAAGCCTTAAGTATTGTGATGGCCTGTTTTCACGCCAGATCATGACCTGTGTATGATTTATGTTTGTTGTCTAGGAGCTCTCTGTGGAGAAGTCAAAGGTGGCGTCTGTAGAGACCAGGCTGAGCTCTCAGCTGAGTAAACGAGAGCAGGATATTATCGCCCTGCAAGCACGTATGCAGGCCAGTTATCAAGACCACCTTGCAGAGACTCAGCAGCTTAATGCCAAAGTGAGATTCTCTGCCATACACCTGCATGATAGCAAGACTCTTTCAAAAGTCACGTGATTACAAGGACATCTAGCAAAATATTTATTTAGTGGACAGAAAATTGTGAAAAAACATGGTTATTCTTTAATTATGAAGGGACCAAACTATTTTTCTTCCAAACTATGCATTTATTTGTTATACATTGTAATATTGCTGGAAGTTTTCTCATTAACGTTAGGTATAAGTGAATGCATTAAATTTAACAGTATAAGTGAATTAATTAAATTTAACAGGATTAGATGATTTTAATTAATCACATTAGTGAGCTTTGGCAGCCCTAATGTTTACGTGACGTGCCTAAGCCCTTTCTGCTCTTCCTTAGGTCTTGGCGCTCCAGGACCAGCTGGAGAAAGGCCCTAATGCTCAGCTGGCCCGTCTACAGCAGGAAAACTCTATCCTCAGAGATGCGCTTAACCAAGCCACCAGTCAGACGGAGAGCAAGTATGAACCTACAGCTACTTCCAAACCCAATAATATCTTGCTTGCTTAATTCATCTGTTTCACAATAGTGACAAATACTGTTTTATATCAGAGACAACACCTGGATGATCAAAACTTTTGACCAAAAAGATTGCAACAGACTCACTAGCTTGACATAACAATAACCAAGCAGCCGTCAAAATGTTTTCATTTGGGTTGTTGTTGATTGCCGCTGGTTATGATGACAACTCAGATTAACTTTAAGTTTAACTCATATTTGTACCATCCGTGCAAACTGCAAAATTTACTTTTTTTGTTTTAAACTTGCATATTCCTGGGGGGTATTCTAGAAAGCAGGTTATGTGACGTACCTGAGTATGTTAAAGGGTAAGCAAGCGGATAAACTCTGTACTATAGTTCTTATTCTCAGTGATTAAAAGATTAAACGAAAAAAATATGACGCATGATTGCACAACCATCAATTAGGTGGCGATATACACTAAGCATGTAAATGACCATTGAACAAAAGAAGAAAGAAACAGCATGGCATGCTTTTTCTTAGCGTCCGTTTCCATAGTGACTCGTCGATTCGTCGCTCTGTTGAGAATGTCTTGAGTCTTAACCAGGAACATACTCCGAGTTGAATGAACTTACTCCAGGATGCGTTTTTGGAACCAACATACCTCGAGTAAGCAGGTTTTGGGTTAAGCAACCGAAAAGTTAGGGGTTTAGCTGATGGTAAGTTAACTATGCTTTCTGGAATATACCCCCAATCTTTTTGTGCACAATTTACAGTATTCTAAACATAGTGTTCAAAATTGATCAAATATGAAGACCTATAATGTGCTTTTTTACTGTATTAATTTCTTCCTTTCTTTCTTTCCTTCTTTCATTCGGATTTTTTCATTAGTGTAAAAAAACGTGCAAAATGTGTTGCAAAGAATTGTTTCATGTTGACTTTAATTATACACTGGGGTGTCCAGAATGGTAATTATTATTTTTTTGATCCGTTAGACAAAATGCTGAATTGGCCAAACTCCGCCAGGACTGCATTCGACTGAATAAGGAGCTGGTGGAGAAGAACGAGGCCTTGCAGGCTGACGAACAGCTCAGGAAAAATCTAGAATCTAAAGCTGCCATGGCTGAGAAACAACTGACCCAGCTGCAGGTGAGATACTCACCCTTTTTGCACCACAGACGCCAATCATTCCTGTTGTTTAGTTTGTTGAGTTGTAGTTAGTTTTGTGATGCCTCTTAAGAAAGAGTTCAAAATGCCACTCTAATTCTTATAAAACATCTCCCAGCATGAGCACCAGCCTCATTAGAGCTTTCTGCTACCTCTCGCTGAGCTGTTTAGCCTTGCACATCCGCAGGTAGGCAAGCTTAGTTTCTTGCAATCTGTGTGTGTATTTAAGAAGCTTGATTAGGCTTGCTGGTAAAGCTGAGGCTTTGGCCCCCCAGTGCTGGTGCCTCTACTAATGGGATTGTTCACATGCTGGCAGAACATTTGATTGCCAGTTTGATCGCTCAGCAGTGCTCTGTGGTTTGGAACATGGCCCACACTACAGGGAAGCGCTTCTTCGAGCGATCTGGAATGTGAGCCTGCCTCGGCAGTACAGTTCCAAGCAGAAGTATCTGATTATTCATACTGAAAACACAGATTAAACATCTCTTCGCTAATCCTCTGCTACAAACCAAAGACCAGTGAATAAAAAGCAGCCTTGTGTTGAAGTGTGTCCTGAGCCCATTTTAAGCACCTAGACTGTGTACTGACTTAGGGGAGACATGGGTAATGTCTGGAGAGTGTGAGTCAGTGATCTAGCTAAATAGTATTTTTTTTATTTTTTTTTGTAGAGCAACCTTATGTGAAGTCTTATTTTTTGTTTTGATATAATCTCTGAGTAATTGAACACAGAGAGATTCAATGTTTGTATGTTATGTTAGTTCCCAGTTTATTTAAATTAGTTTAAATAAACATCAGGACGTAAAATAAATTTAATTTACATGGCCTCCCTCCGAGAAAAAAAAACAAACTGTTTGAATGTTGTTTATCATATCAGAACACAAAATTGTGGCTACTGTTTTTAGGTGTTATGGTCCATTGTGTTTATCCAAAGCGACTTAGATTGGATTCAGGGTACATATTTCATCAGTTCTTGCTTTCCCTAGGTGTCGGACCTATGACCTTGGAGTTGCTAGCACTGTACTATACTGTTTATGAGATATCACCTATTTGGTTCATAAAGACTCTGAACTTAGTGGCGTTGTGCAACCAAATCTGAACTATGTTTTCATCCTTTGTCCCCTGCAGGCGAACTTGGTGAGTAGTGAACAGGCCCTGCAGAAGCGTCTGGAAGAAGTGAGTGAGGAGCTCAGGCAGACCCAGAGCAGCAGAAACAGCCTTCAGACACAGCTTGAACAAGCTCAGAAAGACGCCACTGCTCTAGCAGGTCAGCACCCACTTGCTTCCTAAGCAAGGAAGCACTCTCTATAGAACCACAAGATGGATTCAGTCAGCTTTAAAAACATTTCTTTATAACTGAAAATGTTGGTTAGATTTGAGCTGCAAATCATGCAAGGTGTAATGCTTGCAGTATCAACAATATCTAACTAAACGCTTAACATCAGGTTTCTTGTGTACTATGTCGCTTTGGACAAAAACGTCAACAAAGTTATGAATTAGTAATTAGAAATATGAGTTCTCTTCATTATTGCATTGTTTCAGAGGCTCAAGCTCGTGTGGTCAGTATGGAGGCGGAGATGAAAGAGCAGACCAGACAGTTGGAGAGTCTGCAGAGCCAGCTGAAACTGCTGGAGGCGAGCCAGAACAAAGAACAGAACCACAATTCAGAGGTGACATTCTTCTTTCTCAGATGTGTCAAATTGAATAAATGGGTTAAAATTTGTTAAACATTATGTAAATTATGAAGGATATGGTTGTGAGGTAATTTGCATGTGTAATATTTACAGGCTTTGATGGCTGAACTGGAGCAAGCAAAGAGCAGGTAAAATATAAAGCCATATTTGCTTGAGATGCAAAAATTGTTCAAGTTGATAAGGCTCGTTTTCATATGAAAAATGAAATGTTTATTTTTTCTCCAGTTACATTTTTTTTTCGTAACAGTCACACAATTTTAGTACAATTCAACTAAAAAAAAATGCATTAATACATTTTCATCAGCTTTACAGCTAACATTTTTTAACATGAATTCACATTGTTTGCTTAATCTCTAGCCTGAAGGAGAAAGAAGAGGAACTGATCCAACTCAAAAACGTCATTGCCAATCAGGTGAAGCCAAACATACTGCATTTTAGACATTTTTAGCTCATTTTAGTATTTCTTTAGGAACTTTGACTTTTAATGCGTAAAGCATGTGATTTGTTGTGCTACCTTATTTGAACCAATCACATGTCCTCTTCAGGTGGATAACACAACAACGGTGCAACAGTTGCAGCACAGGTACGATAAGGATGTTTTCTGGTGCTTCATTAATACATTTCAGTAGTTCATTTGAATTATTTAAATCTGTTTATTTGATCTTTTTCTTTGAATTTAAGCATTAAAGAAAAGGATGACCAAATAGCAACTCTTCAGGGAGAGCTCCAACAGGTTGAAGAAAAAAGTTCAGACCTCACCAGAGTAAGTATACCCTCACACTTCAAACGGTAAATCAGTTTAGACTTAACCATTAAACCCATTTTTTATTGTTGTTATTCCTAGCTTGAAAACACAGAAATGCTGGAACAGCTTCAAAACAGGTATGTGTCATTTGTGGTCCAAACAACAGCTTCAAATTCATGTGTTTTTCTCATTTTTCTCTTAAGATTAATGCCATATGTTCTCTTCTTCCTGTTCCTGTAGTTTGAAAGAAAGAGAGTCACGGGTGGCTCTATTAGAAGAAGAGATGAAGCAGTGTAAAGAACAGTATGACACTAAAGTAAGTGAGACTTCACTATTATTCTAATATTAGTACGTTCGACTTTTAAAGCTGAAGTGTATCATTTCTTAGTTTAAAACAACCCACCATTTCCTAATATTGTACTATTTACAGCTGGCAGACAGCACAGCCAAGCTGGAGTCACTATATGAAAGGTACATATTCAGTTCTACTGAAGGCCACTGCATGTATATGTTCCTCTCAGCCACCCACATTAACACCATTCTGTGATAAGCGTCTTCCTCCACAAAAGCCTAGTGGTTTTTTTTGTTTTTCAGTGTCACTGAAAAAGAGAGCCTAGTGACATCACTACAACAGGAAGTGCAGCAGCACAAGGAACTAAATCAGTCACAAGGCAAGAGTTACGTAAGTAGCCAACTGTGGACGTGCTTGTCATTATCTTACATGTGCACAGTGATTCATAAAACATGCGTAGGCACACATTTTGTCTCATGTCAGCTGGGTATATGGTCTTGCTGTACAAAGCAGATTGCTGTAGTGCTCTTCCGTTTCTATTTCAGGACTTTTAAAGAACCATATATAGGTTTTTCTGTGTGTGTAAAAATAGTAACATAAAAGAAGTGTAAAGGCTCATCGTTTTACTGAACAGTTTTTAGTTTTAAAGAAACCTCAAATCATTTATGCATCATGTTAATGTCTCAGCTTTTAACTAAGAATGAAGACTTTAAAAAATTGTTGAATTTCTGTGCTTAGATTTGCATTTTTCTTGGTTTTAGAGGTGTTAATGTGAATATTGCATTTAGTTGTCACTGAGCATATAATGTTGTTACAGGAAAGTTTGGAGGACATGCTGAAATCTGTCCAGGTTGAGACCAAAGAAGTTCTTCATTCTCTTTTCCCACACATCAACATAGAGACAGCACAGGTGTCTAGGATTTCAGTTTTCTTGTGGTTTCATTTTTCAGTTTTGTTTCTGGATCCATTTGTAATATTGGCTTGTTTCGGAAAAGTAAATACATGTTACATCAGACCCTCTATACATACAGTACCATTCAAAAGTTTGTTCACCAAGGCTGTATTTCTTTGAGCAGAATTACAATTTTCAGTATGCATTAATCCATTCTTCTGTGTCAGAAATCATTCTAATATTATTTTGGTGCTCAATTTTTTTTTTTTTTTTTTTTTTTTTTTTTAAATAAATTTTGTATATAACATTATTAATTTATTTAAAAAAAAATCTTAGTAACCCCCAACCTCTGAATAGTAGAGTACTAAGTTGATACACTTTCTCTATTCACATCCTTGAATGCTATCTAATCCTGAGTCTCTCATTCTCTTTCTTTAGACCAACTGGCTGCAAGACTTCGCTGTAAAAGCACAAGAGGTGCTAAATCAAAAGCAACAGAACCCAGAATCCCAGCAAAGCACAGAGATGGTGGTAAGTGTGGTGCTTTTTGTGACCTTGTGCTATTATCATCTTAAAGTGGGTCTTTGTTGCCCCCTAGTGGGTATGTAAGGCATATTTGTAGTTATTACAATGCTGTTTTTTTTATTAGGAAATAATGGGGAAACTACAGGCAGCCCAGGAGAGCCAGTGCACATTACAGTCTGAGTGTGAACAGTACAGGAGTGTACTGGCTGAGACGGTGAGATTATACACCAAGAATCTGTTTCAACAAAGCCTTAATGTGAATGAGAATGAGCCGGATTTGTTTCCTGATGTTCTTTAGGAGGGGATGCTGAAAACACTTCAGAAGAGTGTAGAGGAGGAGGAGAGGGTGTGGAAGACCCAGATAATGGAGTCAGGAGAGAAGCTGAGGATGGTGGGTTTATTCACTGCATTAACACACACACACACACACACACACACACACACACACACACACATATCTGCAGACACAGTGTAAGTACAATAATAAAGAAGAGTTTATTCATTTTTCTTTGATTTATAGAAAGTGTATATTTTGGTTATGATTTTGTTATCCAAGTGTTACAGAAAACGTTCATGATATTTTGTATCTTGCATATATATTTGGTGGGTCATTCCACCTTCAAGTGATGGCGAGTTTGAAAATTTTAATCTGTCATTGTATGTTTTCAATCTGTCATTTTTATGTAGGCACTCAAAAAGGTGCAGGAATTAGAAGAAACAACAGAGAGCTTGAGAGAGGAGAACCAGAGAACCCAACAGGTAGAGATTTCACCTGTGGAAATGAGTTTTTGTACAGCAGGACACTATAGGAATACAAAAGATAAAAACTGAAAAATCCAGTGACTAAGAAAATAAAGTATTATCAAAATATTACATACTTCATATTAGGACTCAACTAATGCATTCACATTTATTATTGATTTACATTCAAATGACCTTTTCTCCACTGAGCAAATTTAACCATTTATATGCCTTAAAAACTCAGATTAAAGGTTATAGTGGATGACCTGATTATCATTTTAAATTTGATAACTGAAATAAGGGAATTGTGACACAGCCTTTTAAATGTTATGTTAAATTATGATTTAATTAAATGTGATTGGCAAATGTACTGGCATTTAATTAATTGTAAACTCCTGTAGCTTCTCACCAGGCTAAAAAGTCACTGAAAGGAAAGGCTAAGGACTTTTTTAAACAGATTCAGTAGATAGATTTTCCTGGTACTGCCACAATAATTAGATTATTGTCTACCTTAGAAGTTTGAACCCAAGTGTATATAAAGAAGTACATTTTAACAGCACTCAATATTCCTCATTCTCTCTTTAGAAATTCTCATTCAGTCTGTATTCTGTATTTATCCATTTTTTCCGCCTGTGCAGCTGGAGGAGAAAGTGATGTTGCTCGAGGCCCAATTGGAGAAACAGCTCCAGTCAGTGTCCACTGACAGCCAGAGTCAATCTGAAGAGATAACACACGTGAGCGCACACTCCAGCCTAAAGGCTTATTCACTAAAACACAATTTGAGATACAAAAGCAAAACAAAGCCATATTAGTCAGTCGTTCATTGCATTTTATTTTATTTATATTTTTTAATAACAGTTTTGCCTTTGTGAAGAGGTTGTTTTAACATCTGACATGGTTGTGAAATGATCTTGAGATCTAGTCCTGCTCTGCCACTTAAAAGTTCATTTTGTTTGTTTTCAGTTGAAGCATGTTTTAGCAGAATCAGAAAGACAGCTGAGTGCGGCCCAGAAGGAGATACAGACGCAGAGGGAGGAGCTTTCACAGGTTGGTTTCTCTTGAAGTGCGAAGCATTTGCTACAGGATTACACCTACTATTCTTTGTCTGCCCACAATCGTGTGCCAAACAGGAGATTTTGCCAAGGAAAGATAAACAAAGTTGGTTTTGTTGAGTGACAGCTTTTATTTCCAGGTCAGGCAGCAACTGAGTGACGTGACAAAGCGAGCTCAGGGAGTGGCAGAGAACGGGCAGCCTGAGGCGGAGGAGTGTCAGGTTAGGGTGCGACACAGAAAAGCACCCTGCACCTCACTTGGCAGTTTTAGATAGATTTTTCAGTACTAACTATGGCTGTGTCTCAAAACCTATCAATGCCTATAGAATAAGTCCTCCAGAAATGGTTGACTGGAATGCTGCTTACTTTTTTGTTGATTATGTTATGAGACACAGTCTGTATGAATTACCAAATATCCATAGAAAAGTTAAGTCAAATTTATTGACAGTGCTTTTTAACTATTCACAGTAAAAGGGTTGAATTTTACCCTATACAAGAGGCTATATTTATTATATATACTATCCAGTACTGCCAATGAAGGGATATTTTACTCATAATTCTAACCATTCGTATTTCAGCTTTTTGTTTCAGCAGCTTCTGTTAACCCAGGCGCCTGTTTTCATCTCTGAATATCTGCGCTCTTGGGTTCTTTCTGTCACTCACCTTTTTTAACCACTAACATTTGTCTATTGTATTTGAAACTCATACTTCTTTGAAGATCCTACAACTTTTTGAAAACTGTATGCTTGTTTTCACTCTCATTTTCTGGATGCATTGTGCACTAATGCAGCTCTTGTGTTGGCTGGCATGGAAAGGTTTTGCAGTAGTTCATGGATTAGCTTCAATAACTTATCAACTTGTGTGGTATTGTTGGTTTGGTCAGGTCCAGGCTCAGCTGGAGCAGACGTTGGAAAAACTGCAAGGTGAACAGGCTCTAAACCAGCAGCTCTCTTCAGAAGTGGAGCAGGTACAGTGGTGCCCAAGATCTTGTGTTTGTCTTGATTTCTAAAAACATTTTATTCATTAAACACATTATTCCATCCTTATAGGCTCAGGAAGCTCTCAAAAAACAGATTCAGAGCCATCTAGAACAGATTAAGTCGGCTGAAGATGCTGCAGCCATGGAGGATGTTGTCCAGCTGAAGGTATTTTTGAACTTTGAATAGCTGATAACCAGTATAATGTGTTTTTTTCTTTCCTTTTTTCTCCTTTTAACCTGCTAAGAAAGCAGTTCAGCTGGGAACGACAATGTCAAATACCTACATCTGATGTTGGTACTAGATTTCTATATTTCCAAAAAGTGGCAGAAGGAATGGATTAAATGTATCCATAAAGTATATCAATTGAATCCGGTTGTAAATGAAAGATCTAATCATTGCTTTTGGTTTGAAAATAGAAATTTCCAAACTGTTTTTGCCCGTGTGTATTTATTGAAAGGAGAAGAATTGCCTTAACATGCTTTTTGTAGGTGTTACTAAAGTGGTACTGTGGAAATGTTTTTTCTAAGTAAATTAAGTATTAATCAAGAACATATTAGAACTTTTATCATATATCACTTTGAAAGATTGTATATAATTTAATGTATTTAGTTATTAATTTATGTAATGCTTGTTAAATTGTGTACAGTTAGTTATTGTAATAAGTTTATTTGTATGTATTTTATTTAATTTATTACATGGCAATAAAAAATTAGCACTTTTATTTATGACTTTGTCAATGCATTCTGCAAGAGCTTTATCTAAAATGTTTCTGGTTTAACTGTTAAAAGTGAGTTTCTATGTAAATCCCTAATGCTCATGACTTTGTTTTAGGAGTGTCTAGAAAAGGAACGAAAGATGACCAAAGATTTGGGCCAGGCAGCCACCAAACTCCAACAACTGCTAAGAAATAGTCAGGACCAACTTTCCAAAGAGAAAGAGAAAGTCAGGACCCTGCAGGATCAACTGCGAGATAAGGTACAAACATCATACATATTAATTAAAGTGTGTAGGACAAATAGCTGCCTGCCTGTGTTAACGTTGTTTGTTCTTTGTTTTCCAGGAGGGTGATGGAGAGCTGAAGCAAGGCACTTCTGTTTGAGGTGTAAAACAAATCAAATTGCCAAAATTTGCCTTAAGATGACCAAAATGAAGCATTCCAAAATTTTTCTTCTTCTTTTTTTTCTTTTTTTGTCGTACTATAGTCTTGGGAGAAATTGTTTGAAGACTTTTGGAGAAATCTAACTCATGCAAACATTTTATTTCGGAGATGTGCTGGAACTATTTTCACTTCACATTCCATCTGAAAACTTCTGGCTATGTCAGAAAATATTCCTCAACTGCCTTAT
>SCHK01265295.1:0-10820 GCA_004124795.1 Poropuntius huangchuchieni
GCTTGTTAAGTCTTGTGGTGTATTTAAAGGCATAGTTCACCTAGAAATCATTTATTCACCCTCATGTTGCTGTTGTTTCAAACCGGTATGACTTTATTTGTCCAGCAGAACGCTGTTGTTTAGACGGATATATCAGCAGCTCTTTTCCATATAATGAAAACGCATAGGAATTTAAAGCTTGTATGCCCAAAAACTGAGGCACTATGAACAGTAGACAACATTAACTTTCAATGTGTGGAAAAGAGCAGCGTGGACATTCTGCTAAACTTCTCCTTTTATGTATCAAGAAGAGTCACACAGCTTTTGAACAACATGAGGGTGAGTATATAAAGACAGGATTTTCTGTTTTGGCTGAACTATTCCTATAAATGAGTCTTTTTGGAAGTGTAAAATGATTAAAAGTAGTTGGTAACAACCGTTAATATGCAGCTGTGAGTGTCCTTTATCGATACCCTTTCCATCTGGACTGGAAAGATGATGTTTCAAAAACATGTCAGCCAATTAAAGATCAGTCTGGTCACCGTGTCTGAAAATTGCTTCTTGAACAAATTTGTCCTGCTAATGAGGTGGGTGCTGTTCTCCTCCAGGACATTTTTCAATTTTAAGTTCTAGTGGACCAGATGAGTACTGATAATTTGGCCAAGGGCAGTCAAACAAGTCGAACGTATCACTAGCATTTAAGCAGCCCGTACTTTGACAGTCTCCTTTTTTACTGGAGAAATTTTCATTGCCTATTTTGTACTTCAAATGACAAGGAGAAATCAATGTGGTTCAACCTTGCTAAAGCGTACCCAAATGCATTTTCTCTCTTCATATATATGTGTATATGTAGACGTACACACATATATATTGTAGATATACATGTACTGTATGCATAGTAACATATATTTTACTCTACTAGAGTAAACCTGTTGTCAAGAGGCTATTAAAAGTCATTGCAGCAGGCTATAGAAGATCCAACAGCAATTGGGAACCTACCGCCAGTGGCAATCCCGCAAAGTCATCAGACAAAACATAGATAAGGAGGACATGGAAGGAAGAGACACAAATTAAAACAACCACACACAAAGGCGACCACATGAGTCTGGGCACACCAGGAGAAATGACTGCTGAGAAGCTCAAAGCTCCTTCTGCTGACAATACAACAAAAGATGTATGTTGTGCAGGATATTGTACTCTGGCATATCGCTCTGATTGTTGTGTATCGTTCTTAATTCCTGTACTAATTGGGTAAATAAGAGTGACGATTCATTAATCTCTCATATTAAGCCAATTAGCACAGGTATTACAATCTATATATGGGTGTTGCTAAAACATCAGCTTAAATTAGCCTAAGTTGTTATTGTTGGCTTTAGCTGGTCTCCTAACCTGGCCAAGATGGTCTTCATTTGGTCTTCCAGTAACCCAAACCTTCTAAAACTAATAACAAGACCAGCCTAACCAGCTTGGTCCAATTGGGAGACCAATTAACCACTTTAGCCTAGTTTGTTTTATTCAGTTGTGTTGCAAAAGATTGATTATATAGATTTCGATGGCTGTAGCCATTTCTTATTTCTATTTTGAAAGTATTAATACAGAATGTTGGTGGGTAAACATCATATAGCAGCTATTGTATATGTATTCAGGTTTGGTTTGATGCTGATAAACTGTGACATTCTAGAAATGCACACTGGGTTTTTTTAAAGACTGCTGTTAATTATCTGTGTCTGTTCCTCTTCACTGTGCTTTGTGCTCGAAAATCAATGTCTCTAATTTGGGATCTGAGTGGTCTTGGCATGGTCTCAAAGCCAGTGTCCTTACACCGCGAATTAAGCTGACTTTGTCAATTATTCTGTTAGAAGTGTACTATTGCGAGCATGTTAATGCAATTAGCATGCTAACTAGGGTTAAAGTGCCAGTGTTCCATATAATTTGGGGGTGTGTGGGAAAAAGCGAGCTGCATTAATGTTCTTTCTCCTATTGTTTTCATTATCTACTGTCATTTCTCTGGGTTGATACCACTTCATAGCAGAGTTAACCATATGCAGCACTACAAAGTGAATTAAGCTAAATGCAAGAAAAACAGAAAAACTCAATACTTTAATGAACCGTTAACATGCCCAGGTTTGCAGTCCTGCAATTAAAGTCAGCTGTGAAACAACATCATCAACAGATGACTCCATCTAGAGTTGTCTTATGAACATACTTAATTGGCATCGTGCATTAATACAATAATACTTGAGGAAATAAATATTTCATGCAACTTCTGACGACTAAAGAACAAGGCCAATTCAACAGCAGTAACAATGTTTTTACCTCCGTTTTGACACCGTCCTTGACGTCCTTCATGTTGATGGCATTCTTGCCCTTGTCTTTGCCCTTTTTCTTGTTCTTCTTCTTGAATATCCACTTTTTGCAGATGCAGAAGCAGCAGGAAACAACTAGTACAACAGCAACAAACGCAATGGCGACGATGGCCCATGATGGCACTGTGCAGACAAAAACAAACAAGCAAACTCAATGCATTTATACGCTACATTTGTAATTCATGCACTACATTAGTGGTCAACGCTATATTGCCAAGGCCGATATATCGGCCGATATTTTTCAAATATCGGCATCGGCCAACAAGTTTTTCATGTTTGGCCAATGTGTTCAAGACAGGATTTTATTTTTGACTGCGTGCCAGACTTTTATTTTGAAAGCGCTGAGAACAGCAACACCTGAATGAGCATAGCGTTCACATTCTCCCTCTTCATTTTTTGCTGTCACAGTGTAACAGTTCTTTCTTTCTAATAGGGATATAAGTCTGTCTAATAATCAGATAGAATGTTAAACAAAGGAATTAAAAGGTATACAAAAAGTATTTTAATGATTGTTTTTATATTATTAGTAACAGAAAGGCAAACATAATACTTTCTCGTTTACCATCAGCATTCAGCAAATACGCATTTATATAATTGAAACAAATTTCTGAATGTCTAATAAACATTTAATTTCACAAACTTTGCAGACTTAATCAGATCCAGCTGTGAGATCTACACGAAGTAGAAGTAGAAGTTACACATTTATCATTTTCAAATTCTTTCAAATTTCTTAAATATTAATTTGAATAAATCAAAATGATATATATTAGCCATTGGACATCCTGCTCTCTAAGATATCGGCATCAGCATCGGCTGTCAAAAAACAAAACAAAAACAATATCGGTCGACCACTACACTACATTTGAAATTTTTTGAGGATATGTGATAGGTTTTTGAGACGAACAGACCAAATTTTAATTTGCTATAAAAATCAACTATTTTTGCTATTAAAACATTAATTTCATTGGAAAAGAGCAGTCTGAGCATTCTGTTAAGTTTCTCCTTTTTGGTTTCACAGAACAAAGAAAAGTAGTCTAGGTTTAAAAAGAATTGTACATTTTTTAATTTAACTTTCTCTATTCAAGCCAATAAAAGTGGTATTCACGTAGCTGTTATCAAGGTGGCCGCCAAACAAGCTTTCATTATTTCAAATAGCCATTCTCCAAGGTTCAGTATCTTCCCAGAGCAACAAGGAAACACAACAGGCAAGAAGTGAAAATGACGAAAAGTTTCAGTCTATTGGTTGACACACTTTGATCAATTGCCGGAGACCTTCATGTCTGCCGGTCGCATGGGATTAACGATCTTCGCTCAGAGAGATGTAGCAATGCTCCAGTGAGAGTAATCAGCCAATTTAGTTGAAAACCGGAGCTGCTGGCATTCACAACTTGCCATTTGATCACTCTTGGAAGACATTTTGAGCTTGACATTGTTAAAGCAATCACGCTCAGCGCCGGATTTGTTTGATTGTCAAGGACAGCGTGGAACTAAATAAATTTAATGAAAATCCTCAAAAAAGTATGTTGTTTAATGAGGTTTGAGCTTAACAAACAAGAATTTAAGTACACTGACCAAACTGCTTAGCCTCCAGAAACTTGTTTTAAAAATATTGTGAGCAATTTACATCCGTGCAGCATAGTGATGGACTTTGTGCTAGAATAACTGAAAATAGTTTTTCCTCTTCTGGTCATGACTTTATAAATACAGCTCCAAACTCCAGCGAGCGCTGTCAGGGGAGGACAATCGAGCTCCTCAGCTTTTCGACAAGATTAACAGCCTCCTGCCAAGAGAAAGAGCGACGCCTCTATACAGCAGGACTAAAACTGCATGCGTCAACAGAGCACGAGCACCAGATACGAAAATGTCAGTTTCCGAGATGCAAGAGAAGCTTCCTCCCCAAACCAACATTTGCTGGGAATAATTGGTAGACAGATGTGGTGGAAGAATTCTGCATTCAGAAACTCGTATAGTAATTACGGCTTTTACGCACAACACAACAAACACCTGGCAACCGAATGGCAACTTTCAGGGAAGCAGATTTCTCCAGAAAAGAAGCCGATTTTTCCACTCCAGATTTGAATGTGCTTGATTTGCTCTGGGATAATGCAGAGTCAAGGACTGTATAAATAATGTCAGGCTCCAATGCACGAAAGACATCTTGTGCTCTGCGTTTCGGAAACAAGCAAGCACTCAAACAAGTTATGGTGCATCTCGAAAAACCTGTCAAGGTCATATTTCACCCGAAATTCTGGAAAAATAAAAAAAGCAATTTTTCTAGAATTTTAATTAAATGTAATCCGTCTTATCCATTCTCATTAAAATTTGGGAGTTAAATGTACATAACTGTCTTTAATTAATGTCACAATGAAATCACAAGGGGATAACTTAATGACTAAAATTTAATTCAATTTAATTTAATTTTTTTAAAAACTATTTAATTTATTTCATTTATTTTTAAAAAATGATCTGACAAAATATTATTATTAATATATGTTATTTTATATAGTGTTTTTTTCTTTGTCCATGATAAGAGAAACAAAAGATTGAGGATGTTTAGGGGGAAACTTCCTCAATCTTTTGTTTCTCTTATCATGGTGTGAGGACTTTATATTTGAATTGGCAGAAGAGAAAAATGTAAATAAATGCTAGCATCTTTCTCTCCCAGGAGGCTTAGACTTGCTACCACGGGACACATTTCCCACAGCAAGACCCAAAGGAAGAGCGAAAGGGGAAGATAAAGAGTAAGAGAGAAAGAGAGAAAGAAAAATCAATTGGCTGTTGACAAAATCGATAAGCACTCTCCTCTGAGGAAAAACAGTGAGTGATAGTCTAAAGTAACTTTGGGATCATCAGCCCATGGCCTCAACTTGGCTGTGGGGTAATGGAGGTGACAATCCTCCACTTTTTTCCTTCTTAGCACACCCTTCATTAGACTACATCCATTTATATTAATATAAAAAAATTATAATAAATAAATACAATAATCAAATGGTTTTAGCTTATGCACAGACACACAGTATGTTCCCAGATGGTTCATTCAAAATTAAAAGCAATTAACAGGGATCCCTAATGTTTTTCTCTTAAATGCTTTAAGAAATGTATTACAAATACATAACATTTCTAATTTTACATTATCCAAGAAAATGATTTGTGAAAAGCATTTCCTGTTGACATTAAAATTTAATTGGTTGACTATCTTGAATAGCTGTGTTTTGCTCATTTAGCCTAGCATTTCAGCATGGTATTAGACATGAAAAGAAAAGTGCATATGAAAAAAGCAAACAAACAAAACAGAACAAAAAAAACCCCTCTCACCAGGCTTTCAAAAAGCTTTTTCCAAAGCCCTGTCATTTCAACTCTTTTCAAACAGAGGAGAATCTGTCAACCATCTTAAAGGCCACTCTTATTGGTCAGTTGCCCTGCGTCTTCTTTGAAAGCTTGCAGCTTAGACCATAATTGCTCCTGAAGCTTGTCTAGCATCAGACCCCTGATTCATACCTGTTAAAACCTGCTCTCTGGCCCTCACTTTTTTCTCCACCACTGGCCCGAAAATCAGCCGCTGGGGAAATAAAGAGCCCCTTTCATCTCTATGCCTCCTCTAAAGCAAACCCTGCCACATGCGACTCAAACTGCACAAAGCATTGAGCCATCCTAGGCTTAGACCAGCAAGTGCTCCATCAGTTTTCCTGGAGTACTATCATTATTAGACATGCCTTGACAGCTGTGTCATGCAAGATTATATTGCTAGGCTTCATTCAACGTTGTACTTTGAAAAGTGCAATTGAACGCCAACTGAAATCGAACCTCAAGCTTGGGAAATTTGTCAGTCCACAAGTCAGATTTATTGCTGAGATGAGAGAGTGTAATGTTGGATGACCATGGTGACATTGTGATATAGTGAATTAATGATAGACTTTCACTTTTAAGCCAGTTAAAATTAATCAAATGCGTCCAAAAAATCTGACTTTAGAATACAGTAAAGGAATGTTCACAGTAATACAGTATTCAACTTCTGTCTTAATAAACTCCTAATTTGCTGCTTATTAATAGTTAGTAAGGTAGTTGTTAAGGTTAGGTATTGTTAGGGATGTAGAATATGTTTATGCACAATATGTGCTTTATAAGTATTAATAAACAGCCAGTATGTTAATAATAGGCATGCTTACAAGCAACTAGTTAATAGTGAGAATTGGTCCCTATACTAAAGTGTTACCGAAATTCTAAGATGAATTAAAGCATTATATACTGTAACTGAAGCTATAAACCATAAATTAAACATGTAACTAGACATTTTGATTCTCTAGAAACAGATACTGTCATAACGAGACACAGATTAAAAACCTCTCGGGTCCAAGGGGTACGGGATTCTGTGACGAGCCACAATCTCGCACAACAACGGCAAGCTCATATTAAAGGTCTAGTAAAGGTCGATGATGAGAACCATTTAGTGCTACAGCGGACACTGAGCAATTCTGACACTTTCATAATGAAAGCTTATGAAAAAATGATGTTTAATACAACAAGCGCAGCTTGAGTCTGAGTAAATTGACTAGTAAGAGTACATTAGCTGTATTTTTAATCACACAGTCAGTGGTAGCAATTAGATTACTTTTATCATGGTAGACAGAAAAAATACTTCTCATATCAAGCTTAGTTGTTTAGAAGTGAAATTGCATTGGCTGTGCACTAATAGATGCAAATAAGTCTAATGTTGCACCGTCCAATGCAATAAAGCAGAGTGCTTATCTTCTTCATCGAGCAAACGTCTTATTCTGAAAGACACTTTTGTGTTTCTTAATTAAAAGAACCCGAGACCCAGAAAGCAATAGAAACATTTTCTAATTAACTCAATTGTGTAAGTGTCTATTGTCCTTTGGGATTGCGGAGCAAGCATGTGCTCTTCAACTTCAAGCAGCTATCTCTCGTTCCGCCATGCACATGCACACACAAACTCTCAACAGGGCGCACAAAATGAGGTTTTGTAGCTGGACCGTGTGACTGCACAGCCAATCAGAGAGGAACATTATTCAAATCCAGCACCACTGTGGTGCATAATTCAAAGCCAAATACAGCTTAGAACAATGACACGACTGGAGGTGGATGCCACAGAAAGTCTGCCATCTCGCTACTGCTTTCAAGGACCCGAGTCCTTCTGGCCCGACCCCATCCAATCGAGTGTGTGAATAAGATCTTGAGCGCACTCATTCGCTCTCCACCTTTTCCGTGACAAAAGAATGCAGCATCAGACTTATCAGACCGGGCTCACACAAAAATCTTACCAAGCTGCTTTAGGAAGCCATGCCAGGGAATCGAGACAATAATGACTCTGAGATTGGCATCTTACATTTACAAAAGAATCTTATCATTTGCTTGCAGTGCAGGACTACAATAGTTTGGGTACCACATTTTTATGACTATGACTCATGAAAACATCATAAATATGCATGCGCTTTATTTCATGTGCATGACTGTACTTTATTCTGTATATGACAGAGTTTACTCATTCAAAACTTTTAATGAACACAATTTCAAATTTTGCTGAAGTACCTAATCTGCAACAAGGGATATTAAGATTTTTAAATATGCAAATTCATTTTCACAACACCCACATAAGAAAAAAAGTACTTATGCAAAGCTACAGGGTGAAAGAAAAAATGAAAATGGACAAAACATGGAAGCCTGTTTAATTAATTGATTTTTGTTTTTTTGCACTGTGCCATTATTTTCATGAAAATTAAGCAGTTTTCCCTCAAACTCAATTCACATTTCTCATTGCAATGCAAAAATGTTTACTATATTATCACACAATTCTCATTATCACAATATCACTATATTATTTAAATGGTGAAGTATTTATACACCATGTTTTTGCAAAGCCTTTAATTAGATTAAAAAAATAAATAAATATCATATTTAAAAGAAAATGTTCTTAGTTATCATACAAATAAAATAAAAATAATAATTAAAAAAGCTTAATTATCTTTATGTAAAATATAATTTCTACATATATTATATTTTTACTTTATTTATTCTTTTTTTTTTTTTTTCTGACTGTAAGCTTTTGTAAGCTAGTGTAACCTACACACGTTTTCGTGACATTCATGCTTCGAGCAATACAAATATTATATTAATATAAAAATAGTCAATTTACAGTAAGAGTAAACTGGTCATCAGCAGTAGTGGCACCATGCTGGGATTCTCTTCGGGCAGCCGAGGGCTCATTATCCTACTGTTTGCCTGATCAGAATGTAATGTGAGCGTCGCTGACCAGCAAGGTTGTGTTGCCTGCTAACGTGAAGCTAACAGTAACATGATCTATCCCCAGGCGGCATGCCGCAGGGCCGAGTTACCCACTCTCACACTTGTTAACATGCCAAAACGGGATGAGAAACTCAATGTCTTAACAGGCGTGATTTGATTGAGAGTGCGCCGTGATTGTGAGCGCTAGTGAGCGCACGGGCCAAGCGGGGGAAAATGATCCATCGGTGTAATACACCACACACTGGCAACCCAAACTAATGTGTTTTGACAGCACGCTGTTGGTCAATTAACCCTGGTACTAGAGCATGTTATACAGCACGAGAGAAAGACAACCCTGTTGCACTTCCAAAGATACTCTCTGCGTTAAGGAAAATTACTTGGAAGTGATTTATCATGCCATGTGTTTATGTTACAGTCCAGCAGATGGGCGGTAATTTCAATTTCCATTTAGTAAAGTTTCAGGGGCGAAGGAACAATCTGAAAACGGAGCCTGGCTCATGAATATTAATTGTGATGTTATACTCACCTAGTATTCGAGACTGAGTATCTAAAAAGCAGTGGCCGCTAACCATATAAGGATTCCAAACAGATATTTATAATTATTATTGTTTTGTTTATTGGCAGAGGCTTTTTTCTTTGCAAAGAAAGTGTTGGAGACAAACCTAAAATTTTCGTCCCATTGAAACCAGGCATATCATATCGCTTAATGTCCTTCCCAAACAAACCAAGAGACTCATATAAGAAAATATTTGAAGGGGAAAAGAAAGACAAGTGTGATAACAGTTCACGTGATATTGCGAGCAGATTAATATCCACCCTCTCATATCCTCTGTCAACAGCATCCAGATCAGATCACATCTTTTGTTATTACAGACGGTGCTGTTGTTTGGTCTGTGATGTACGAAGCGCTCGGACGGTGAGTGACACCAATGATGAGACTCTGACTGAAAACTGATAATATCATTGATTACGGTGCTGAAAATATCAGGGACGACAGCTATGAGGGACAACAAACAAACCAAAACCCTCATTTGTCTGTTCTCATCTGTTGACTGCTAATTGGACGTCTGTCATCCCATTTGTCAAGATAATGTGTTTTGTGAGATGGGGAACAAGTAAATGAAATAAACATAGATAGTTGCTGCAGCTCTTGAATAATAATAAACTATATTTTGTAGTGATGTAATGGTACGTTGCTGGATTTTGTCACACTGTATTGTACATCAAGACAATCACAATCATTCAAAAGTTTGTGAAGCTTCAACTATTTGATTAAAAATATAGTAATATAGTGAAATCTTTTAGTAATCTTACAGTAATATAATAAATCTTTTGTAATACTATGAATGTTCTTAATGTCTTGTAGCTTTATATCTGATAATTTTGAAGCAGCTTCTACACTGCAGGGAAAAATGTGTCTTTTCTCATATGTTTGTTTACTACTGTAATGCAGTTTTAACTTGTTTTAAATGAGATTATCTCTTTCTCCAAACGGCTTTATAATGCGAAGCAGGCAGACGGAGAGGGCTGGGGTTTTATTTTTGTTTGTTTGCATAATTCAATTTCAAGGGAGCAGGGTTGACAGGCCTGGTAACCTTCAGACGTCCTCTGGGGCGGTCTTGGGGGCAGCAGGGGAAGGGGAAGAGAGGGAGATAGGATTAGGTCAAAGGTCATCAGAATGAAAGGGCTAGCTGTTCCATCTGTCAGGCTTTTGGCTGATGATGAGTTTGGCACTCTGCTCCAGTTCGCCTCCTGTTGCGATGACTGAGGCTTTCTACACACTGGCAATCCACATAAACCTGCTAAACAACTAATACACATCACACTTCACATACATATATGGAGGACTCATAACTTTCTGTAGCTGGACTAGTAGAACATGACAACAGAGCAGCCAAGGTCATAAGTTCCTAGGATATACATTTGATAAAATGTATACATTTGAAGTAATAGCAAAATGAATTGATGCGATGTAAATGTCTTGATGTAAAGATTTAACTCTTGACGTACTCTATGCTTAGTTTCATAATGCACTGCTATAAACTGAGGTAAATGTTAATGCGCAACATTATCGGACCGATATCGGAATCGGCCAATAATGGCTATAAATGTAAATATCGGCATTGGCCCAATATGAAAAATTATGCCGATATGTCTTGCCGATAAGATGGAAAACTCACATGTGCTCAGGGTGTGCTAGCAATTAGATCACGT
>SCHK01265470.1:1260-12427 GCA_004124795.1 Poropuntius huangchuchieni
CAGGCAATTTTTTAATATTGTGCATAAAACATGGGATCGGATTTTATCAAGAAAGATTTCAGATTTCATGCCATTTCATGCCGGTGTAAATAATGTTTTGTTTATTACAGACACATTTTTACATTGAAATGGGTTGAAAGTTCATATCTAGCTGGAAAGTTTAAAGCTATGGAGTACTAGTACCATTTAAATGTAAAATGAAGTCTTAAATGTCTAGATCAATTTAAAAAAACGGTCAAAAATGTTTAATTTGATCATTTATTAATTAATAATAAATTATTTTTAAGGTAAAATTGTTTATTTAATGTGTTTATTAAATCATCTTTCAAATTGTCAGATGTGTAGACATATTTATTACATTTAATTCATGTTTAAAATATTAGTTAAATGTACTAATAAAATAACACTAAAATAACTTAATTTTAGATGCAGTTTTTAAATGTTATAATCCATTTGTCAGTTGTGTTTAGGGATTGGGGATATCAGACTTTTTTCATTTGATACAATACTGAGTGTTTTTTTTATTTTAAATTTTTTTTAATTTTACATTTTAACAATACCAGTACCATTTTTAAATGGTATGTGATTTTTCAAAATAATGTTAATTCTTCTTCTTCAAAATAAAGAAAAGAAAAAAAAAAAAGATAATTAAACTTAAAAGCCGATCACATCCACATTACATACTGGTCATTAATAACACATTTATTACAAAAAATGAAAAAGAGCAAAATTAAAAAGTTTATTTTTTTATTTTTTTTACCAACAGGTGCAAAAATAATCACATATTTTGCAAAAATATTGTAAATAATGAAATAACATTTATATAAAATAAAATACAGACAATATAAAACATGCACATTTGAACTTTCTTCAATTTTTCTTAATCCTATACAGTATTATTACTCTACCATTCAGTCTTCCTGACACCAATGTTCTTTTAAGTATTTGCATATTTCAAAGTTTTAATTTTAAACATAAATTAAGTTATTGAGAATTTTTTTTTTTTAATTACTGAATTATTCATTTCTTCATTTTATTTTAAACAGCATTCCCAGTCCTCCAATTAAACTCTTTGGGACAATGCTAATGTGTTAATTTGAGCAAGCAGCCCTTCGCCGTTGGGACTCTGGGAGTCTTCAGGACACATTAGCGTTTACACTACAAACGTGAAGTGGCCCCGAGTATCACGTGTAATCACCTCTGAATGTGCTTTGACTTTCTCAAATTCATTTACACGTGTATTTAGCACTTATTACTGATCAGATCGCCCAAGATAAATGACAATACTAGGATTACTAAGAGGCCACGCCGTCCAAATTACCCCAAAACTAAACTACATTTAATTACCAGTGCATATGAGCTGAATTTAATTTCTTTTCAATCTCTCCCTCTTAAATTATATTTCCTCAATCAAATATTTAGCATACTAACCTATCAGGGCAAGCAAGCTTTGACCTTGCCATGTCGGTGATGATTGGTAATTTATTATCACCTTTTACATATGAATATTTAATACATACATCTGGCAATCATGCTGTCACTGGCGTGTAACACACCAACTTCACAGCCAAGTAACCATGTCAGTAATGGACTATTATAGATTATTAATGAAAAGTTGAGTGTGTGGCCTGTCAGTGAACCGTGCTGAACACGTAATATTGCATAACATGTGCTTATAAACGTAGGTCATGTGTTCTGAAAAATGCAAACTGAAAATGGTTGCTAAAAATATAAAGCTCTAATTGAATTAGCACTACTACTGGTGAGACATCCTTAAAACAAACACAAACTCTCTCTGTTAGCGCGTAACCTTCAGTTTGATTCATTATCAGTGTGGCTATGTAAGCATTGATTATCTCAGTGTGTATTTAAGCAGTAAACACATCCGTGTGTGTGTGTGAGCGCGCACGTGTTTACTTCGTTTAATTAGAGTTTGTGGGTGTTTGTGTGTGTTTTTATGTGTGAGCACATGTGTGTATTTTCTCTGCCCTTGCTGTGTGTGCCATCTGTACCGACTGTTTTCTGGCACAGTCCACCGTATGACAGGGTCGCTGGGACAGTTGCGTCACGGCTCACCGTGGTTAAACTACTGACAGAGCTAATATGCCATTACAGGAATGGGTAACCTTCGGCAGATGGGTAATCATTAGCGTGTGAGAGAGATGAATATGTATTTCTGTTATTTGGTAGTTTCATTTAATAATGAAGTTAATCGCATCTGCTTGCCGAATGAAATGACCTCCTACAGTAATCCTTCCTCGTCGCTACCCAGCCTGTTTTATTTAGATATGGGATGTGTGGAAATAAAGATCATTTTTTTCAATATTGGGTTTAACATTAAGATTCAACATTGATTTAAGGAAGAAGAACACTTTAAAGTAGCAGCTTTAGATTAGGCATAGCACAAAACAAAGCTGAAGAAAAAAAAAAACTGTGACAAAACAACAACGACAACATGATTGTAGCAATTATTTAATTATTAAATGCATAATTAAATAATATAAAAGAATTTATTATAATTATACAAATATTTATTATTAATATTGTAGTTATTATATTATGACAATGTTATTAAACTATTAAAATATTACTATTACATAATAATAATAAAAACAATAGTTATTATTATTAAATAATTACTATAATTAAATATTATGCATAGTTTTCTATCTATAATTTATCCATATATTTTAAGAATTATTACATTTAATAATATATGTAATAACAACAATTTAATAAAAATAATTAATGATATCTTTTATTAAAATTATTATAAAGGTAAACGTCTAATAGTATTATTTAATAATTTATAATATTAATTAATATTAATAATGCATATTATTGTTTTATTTAGCTTTTTAAATATATATAATAATTTGTCCATCTGCCTATTTATTTATTAATGTCCAAAAGCAGAAATAAAACAAATTAAACAATTAAAATCAATTCTACATAACAACTACAGAACACTTAAAAGTAAAAATAAGTGTATCAGTATCAGTAAAAATAGCATTGCATCTAGATTGTTAAGGCACAGTGAAAAAAACAAAACAAAAAAATCAGAAACACAGAAAAAAGTCACCTCATTTCAATCAGTTTGTGGACCCCTGTGCTATTCCCGTGAATAATGACCCATCCACCTTAATCTCACAACAGCTCCTATGAGAGCTACAAAACTGATTAGTACAGTGTCACGCTATTGTAACTTGCTCTTCCCCTGATCCGGCATCTGCTCCCACAGGGGCCGTTTTACTTTAAGACCACTCCACTAATAAAGCGCTTGGCTGAATGAGACAAAAGTTAAAAGAGCTAGAAGACAAGGGAGACACTGGATTAATCACGCTGCTTGTTCTGTCACATTGCCGCTTTCTCTCGCTCACACTGGCAGAGCATCAGCTAATGTAACCTGACTTGTAGTGCAGCTGCCTACAGAGTAAAAAGTGCTGATGGCAAAAAGCCACAGTCTCTCTGTTCCCTGGACAGGTGGGAGAGTCGGCCAATCAGTAAGGCTTCATGTTAATCACACTGCGATTGGAGCTTGAGATCCTCGCTCGTGCTCAACCACAAGAGCTCATACGGTGAACATGGAGCCTGGGGCCAGAAGCCAACTGCACACTAACTGGATGACTTTGGTGTAGCTGGAAGTGTTTGTGCTTGTGTACTTGCGTAGTTTGGGTTTTAACACACACACACACACACACACACCTTCCTGCAGGCGGAGACCGAGGACCCAAGGGTGCTCTCAGATTTGACTTCCTGTGTGTCCACGGACTCAGACCCCTCAAACATGGCAGATGATTGGAAATTACTGTGGAAAAAGAGAGAGACAACAACTGAATACAACATCAGTTCAACAGAGTGTATTAGTGTCTTTGTCAGATGGATTGATTCCAGAAGCATTTTTAATTTTTTCCATCGGGATTTAAAAAAAAAAAAAAGAAGTCTTATAAGACATGAACCAATTAGCTGATGAGATGAATCACAACATTACAGTCCTATTTGAAGCAAAAAAGTATTTGAAAATTTGACAAAAAGACAAAGCTAGGAAACTTAATAGCTTTAATGAGGGAAAGAACTACAATCCCATGAAGCAAATGACAATCAAATGACGAAGAAATATAAAATGATTCTTTTGACACTGACGATTATATCTACAGGAACAATATATTTTAAGTTTATTGCAAAATATGCACACACTCTAAAAAACGCTGGGTTAAATGCAACCCAGCGCTGGGTAAAATATGGAGAAACCCAGCGAGTTAAACATTTAACCAAACTGTTGGTTAAAAACAACCCAATCGCTAGGTTTGTCCATATTTAACACAGCATTTTTTAGAGTGTATATACACAAATTTATTTTTAAGTATATTTAAGACTTTGATTGTGCAGAATCATGGGTAATGCAGTTTTTCACCACAAATTCTGCTTTTAAAGCAATAGTGAAAAAAATTATCCTCATGTACTCATCCTCACGTTGTTCCAAACCTGTATGACTTTCCTTCCTCTGCTAAACACAAAAAATATATTTTGATGATTGTTGGTAACCAAACAGTTAACGGTAGCCATTGACTTCTGTGTTTTTTTTTTCCCAAGTCACTGGCTGTCAACTGTTTGGTTACCAGCATTCATCAAAATGTCTTCTGGTGTGTTCAGCAGAAGAGATCAATTCATACAAGTTTGGAACGACATGTGAGAAAGGATGACAGATTTGTAATTTCTGGGTGAACTATCCCTTTGATCAATTATTTTAAAAGTCGAAACCATGTAAATGGATGGCTTCAGCAAAAGCATTTACCACCTCACAACTCATAGTGAGTCTGTCGTTAAAAATCAAATTCCCTACAGACAAAAGAATGCTTTTACTTCCAAAACCCGACTGTTGCACTCTATAACAAAATGTCTTATTTGCTTCTTACTGAAAAACATTAGGTCTGAAGAAGTGCTAGAACGGGTTAGCAACTTTTAGAAGATGGAAGTCTGGATGTGTGAATAAAATGAAGCAAATGACATTTGTAGATAAAGACACATTGAGAAGAGAGTAAAAGGAAGGAAAATAACATGGACTGTTTAATTAAATTTGTCAAGATTAATTGACTACTAGGGATACATTAAGGATGAAACACCACAGGCAATCCTCTGAGGTGACAGAAGAATAATATTATGCAGATCATACAGTGTGCAGTGATGTTCTTCTGCTCCAGAGCATTTCTATCTGAGCTCCATATTCTCCCTGAACGCAAATGAACCTCTTTTGTTTATATTATGAATGAATCCGCATTTTGCTCATAAAGTTTCCCAGCAGAATGTACGTGCTCTCCATTTTTATGGCAGCAGCGGTTGGTCCCTGGACAGTGTTAATTGTGGGATCACAACCGAATTGCATGTGAAAGGGATAGTTTACTCAGAAATATAGATTCTGTCATCATTTATGCTGTTCCAAACTTATGCCGTTTTATTTTCTCTCAGTTGTGAGACTTTGGCCTGCTCTTTTTCATTTAAATGGACAGTGATTAATACTGCTGACCTCACACAGAGCAAAAAGCACTGTAAAGGACCATTAAATGATCTGTTCATTAAATTAAATCACCATTTAATGTGATCAATCAAAGCAAATAAAAAAACAACAACGACAACCACAACCATAAATGACATTTGGGAGCCACAAAATTTAAGACTTGGAATGCAGTTTTACTACATAAAAGCATCTAAAATAGATGCTTTTACCGTGTTTTCTGGCTTGCAGTATAAATCATCATACACTTTCTTTATCATCTATAATAAAAGATTTCAAAAGTACATCTAGTGCCTTCTGCAATGGACTTTAAAACACATTAGCGATGGTCTAAACTACCTACTTACAAAATCATTTAATCTGAATGTTTTGTTTTTAATGATACCTGATTTTCAGGCAGCGTTTAGACTTGTTTTGGCTTTCAAACATGTTTTGAGTGCAACAGAATGGAAGAGAGCAAAGACGAGACATGTTCTTCAATGTCTGGACTACTTTTAACTGATTTAAAACACGAAACTCATGGCAGAACGCTGAAAAACAGCTTGAGACGTGACGCATGTGACATGACGTCTGTCTGAATGTGCACGGTTGTAACATTTCAAAGAAGGCTACATACCGTGCAAACTGTCTAACAGCTGAAACGCAGCATGCTGTGAGCAAGCTAAAAATGTCAAAACAAGAAAATAAAATCTAGTCCACTACTGTGACTTATGACTTGTGCGAACGTGTTTTTATTCCATGTTTTTCTCTCACTAATCCGATTGTGTACTCAAGCCACCCCTGTTCTGCTGGGCTTTCCTCAAGGTCATGAAGGTTAGATAGCAAATGACATAAGCTTTCCATCCAGAAAGGCAAACACTTGAGCATCAGAAGGCTTAACCGCTTCGTTCTGAAGAGCTGTCTTGGGATGTCAGTCTATACTCACCTAAAATGTTTATGAATATCTTTCGGCCTCAATTGAGGATTACCTGAGAGCCTTGAGGGACCTTTTAGCATTAAANACTTCGTTCTGAAGAGCTGTCTTGGGATGTCAGTCTATATTCACCTAAAATGTTTATGAATATCTTTCGGCCTCAATCGAGGATTACCTGAGAGCCTTGAGGGACCTTTTAGCATTAAACGCTCAAAATAGCTGCAACTACGAGCAATTGTGTTGCTGTAATGAGCGGTTTGGTTGATGAAAATGAGAAAAACGTACTTAAAATCTCTTCCTTCAACACTTCGGCAGATCGAGAGCCAGGGCTGCCAATGACAAAACACAGTTCTTTCTTAGTTATTCTTAGTTCATTTTGAGCTTAGCTTAGCCAGCTCATCAATATGATCAATAATTGTTCGTTTCTGGCTATGTGACTCAAACACTGTGTCCTACTTCAACGACAAGCAATTTGTCTGTCAACACCAGACGAAGCTACAAGATGCAATAAAATCAATCGCAAATCACAGCCAATCAGAAGAGCAGGTGGGCGGAGCAACAAAATGTGACGAAACAATTATTGTAACATGATTCACAAAGAAAGCCACACGGTCTTTGTCATGGAATACACTTGTTTGTGCACAGTTTGTTTTATTTTCAAGATTTGAAGTACATTACCACGTTTATTCTGGATATGTAAGTCATGCAAAAATATATTCCAACTCAAATTATATTATTTTAATATTGTACAAGACACCTGAGATAATCACTGAGCTGACAAAAGCTATGATTAGCATGGAAAAGATACCACTTCACATCTGGTTAGGACACAATGTAAAGCATAGGCATCATCTACAGTATACTTTTCACCATTTTTCACCATCAATATGAAACCTCTCGCAGCAGGATTATATCTAAAACAAATGAAGCGTCTAATGAGTTATATTGATGAATTCCAGGAATATTCAGAGAGGCGGAAGTGAATTTCTCTAGTGAAGCACTGTATGAAGGGTCAGTAGTCAGCTGGTCACAGTTCCTTTAGTCTAATGGTGAGTCTGCATTTTCTCCTTTATGCATCGTTCATACAGAATTGCATTTTTGCTTTGCTTTTGCACTGCTTTGCCATTGTCGACAAGTGCTAGACGGACACCTTTAACCATTGCACTCATGCAAGCTTTAAAAAAACACACTTTTTTTCTTCCGTTTTTGTCTTGTGTTTTTAAATGCAAAAATGCATTTTTAAATGCAAAAACTAGATTTTAAACACAAACACGCATTCTGTGTGAAGTTTGCCTTGGTACTGATGTCTTGAATTAAACAACAGGGTCTCTGCTAAACACATTTGTTTAGTGCACATAAATATTTGTAATATGACGTACTAGGAAGGAAGGATCCCATCAAGTGACATACCTTCCCATTGCTCAAGAAGTCATCACAATTTTAGCTATGTTTACAGTAAAATCATTACTATCTGTAGCATTTTCAAGACAGCAGACACTCATTTGTGCAGCTAGTGTCAGATTGAACTCTTTCTCCTTCTAATGCAATGGGTTATGACACGGACCTATAAATGCCATTTGACAGCTATCAAATGCACCACTCTTGTGATTGCTTTGCAGCTGAATGAAAACAGATGTTAAAAATCCTCAAATTATCCCTTGAGGACATGAGCGCAGCTGCCTGATGCGTTTGCATGTGTCGTGGGCCTGAGCTACACTGAAGCTCCAGTCTTTATGGAAATCGTGTCGATGGTTACGTGAAGGGATGTTATTATTTATCAACAAAAAAGCTGGAAACATTTTATAGCCGGAGGACAGTAATGGTGCGTAAAGTGAAACACGATTAAATATAGAGTACATGCATGAAATACACACTCCCATGTGCGTTTTTCTCATGATGACCTGTCAAAAGCAAATTCAATTTTCCCAGGCTGTCAATCACAGCTTTGGGAAGTGAATGCAAATGCTGTTTTAAGTCTGTTTACACTAGCAGTGAACTCAATTTTCAATGAGAGCTGGTGACTTCCAGTGGCATGACAAACAGTGACTTTTGGCGACAGGATGTGGGCACGTGACGAGGCTGAGAAAAGTTTAACTTAATGCAAATGCGGAGGGACTTTATACGAACATATGCTTCTGGTGCTTATGTGGTTTAATTTGACTGTACAATTGCTTAAAAATTAGTCTGTTTTTTACCATAAATGATCAACACTCGAAAAAACTAGCTATAATAAATTAATATATCAGTTGAAGTAATGTCACTCCTTCATTTGCTAACTTCTGCTATAGACTTCTGCCCTAGATTTTGATAAGCACCAGTGAATGTAATTGCCCAAATTTCTGCAATCATAAAAAAAAAAGAGCCTCCAAAGAAATGTCAACAAACCTGAACATCCAAAAATGATTGACAGGCAGTAAACCTTTCTGATTGGCTATAAAAGGGCGGTCCGTTCACCTGACTCTTTTATTCTGTTTACAGAGACTAGGACGGTCACAGAGTCAGGATAGTTATGTCACGACACATATTTTAGTTACATCTGTCGGTTTGAATACACAATTTGCATGTGGTATTAAAATACTTCAAGTTCGGTCGTTTTGCTACTGTAACTGCTTAAATGTAAACAAATGTAAACGATGGGACGTACTTGTGAACAAAAGCAATAGCCTGTTACAGTTGTTAATTAACGTTTCCGAGATTTATTGAGAATTGTGTCANGAAACGATGGGACGTACTTGTGCACAAAAGCAATAGCCTATTACATTTGTTAATTAACGTTTCCGAGATTTATTGAGAATTGTGTCAAGAACGTGCCGCACGAACCGTGACCATAAGACAGTTTCTTTCTCTCTGGCACTTGTTCCCTCAAACCGGGCAACGTTTCATCTTTAATTCGATCCGGTTAATGAAGTTTAAGATTGTAATGACACTTCGCTTTAAATAATTCATTCCGCTGTCACGGTTAGTTTTAAAATGACCCTGTTGACCGTTTAGGTCAGAGACTGAGGTGAAAGGAGTACCGCTGCTTTACACGCTTCCCACAGCTCAAAATCATTTCAGATCGACAACCGAGCCCACATATCGTGATAATCGCTGTCTTTCATCAAATATTTGAGTAACATTCTGCAAAAGAAAGAAAAAAAAAAGGAGCGAGTTTCCCAAAACCAGCGCGCGGACAGATGCGCAATAAAATGAGCGTGCATTGCGCGACGTCACGAGCCACCTGAGATAAATGGGTTATTTTATCTACAAAGACACCTTATCTTGAGCTATTTTCTCCACACAGTCGTTGAGAGACAAGAGCATTAATTCTACTACATTGCCTTTAACATTTATTCTGGAGGAGTGAGCAAACAATTCGTAGCTGAATAAACAGCAAGGCGCTCAATGCATTTCAATCTAAACAAACAGTCTGTAAGTAAACATTAGCAAATCAAACAAATTCAAATATACATTCACGCCACATCGTGCTGCTTGTGCACTTTTTTACGTCTTGCATATGCCCCATGGAGCGCGGGCACACGAGCCCATGCACAATTATTGATTACTGATTTAAGTCTTTTTCGTGTCGTTTAAGTACAAGTGAATTTGATTTTAATACCGCGAAACGTTAAACTATGTTGCTGAGAAGCAATTTAGAGGATGAAATCGGATCTAAGATTCGGCTTACATTAAGCACAGTGATTTATGATGGAAAGGTAGAAATGCGCGCACTTACCCCAATATTTCCAGAAGGCACTGGGTTTCTGCCACCCCTCCAAGAAAAAACCGAGCACTAAATAGCCTTATGTTCCTATATTATCCTGCGTGCCAAAAGAAGCCCGAGCGCTGTGGCGCGTGCCGCGTGCCGGTGCCCCTGTCCCGAGCGCGAGCGCGAGCGCATCACAGTCTGTCAGAGCAGCGGAGGAATTTCCAGCGAGAGCTGCACAGACTGTAGTGAAAGCCAGATAAGGCTATGGACCGGTCAGGCATTATCAAAACAGCGGGGGAACTCTACGTCACTGCGGTTTCATTTGATAAACAGAACGCGGTAACTCGACTGCGCGCATAGAAAGACCAATGGTAAAAGGTAAACGAAGACAAACAGGCATAACGACAGCTCGTGAAATGTAGTGTGTTATTATACGGAATATGGAACATCATGCGCAGACCGACATCAGCACATATAGAAAAACTGTCTGATGTTAGGCTAAATAACGTATTCTTTAACTTTTGTGCAAATTTAAAGTAAAAATATTAGGTTTAAGCTATTTTGGTCACATATACAGTATTTGTCAAAATGTATAGCTATCTTGCATTGTAAATAGTCACGATTTCTTCTTTTCACAACTGAATCACATTTTACTTAACTAATTCATTTTAAATGACCCCGCAGATTAATTTTTTGAAAGGTAGCCAAACGTTGAAGTGAGCTTTTTCATTATTTTTGTAAAAAGTCTAATATGCTGCATTTATTTGATGCAAAATGTAGTAAAATCAGAAATATCATGAAATATTTTAGACATTTTAAAATACTTTCTATATTAATATATTTTAAAATGTAATTAATTCCTGTGATCACAGCTGAATTTTCAGCATCATTACTCCGGTCTTCAGTGTCACGTGATCTTTTGAAATTGTTATAATATGCACATTTGCTGCTTAATTATCACTGGTGCTCAATTATTAATAGTTTTTTATTATTATCAGTGTAGAAACTGTTTTGTTGCTTAACATTTTTCTGGAGACCATGTACTTTTTTCATG
>SCHK01265591.1:6157-17178 GCA_004124795.1 Poropuntius huangchuchieni
CAAAAAAAAACAAACTAAAATTAGATTACAAATGGACCAGAATGCTTATTTATACTTCTTTACTTGTTTTCCTAGGATCCTTTCTACTTGGATCAGTATTGGATAGAGCATTGAGAAATTAATACTATCATTATTTACCACTTTATTACAGGGTTCACATATCATGCAATTTAAAAAACAAAAGATTTTAAGATGGTTGGCTGTTAGCTAACTGAGCTAGGGGGCAGCAAAAGACATCAACAGACTACAAACTGAAATTTGCCTAAAGAAATTAAAAGTTGATGTAAGAGAGCCCAGGAGTTTGATTGAGAAAGAAAAAAGGAAGTGTGTGTGGCGAGTGTAGTCTCAGTGATGCAGGGGTATTTGTTACATAATTCCTGCTAGCAGTGTAACATCACAGCTGAGTGCTTGTGCTGGGTGAGTTTATGCAGTGCTGGGCCTGTCGGAGCGGTTCGGCACACATGGCACATATGCGGCTAAAGCTCTTAATGCAGTTCCCACATGACCCCAGCAGGCCATGTCCCAGCCAGCTGCAGCATGAGACGGATGGCCAGCTCCCGCTGGGATGTACAGCCACTGGGGTGCAGGGGTCTCTAGAGGGTATTATCCACACAGGACATCATGTTTAATTTACTCAAAGATGTGGTAATTATCATAGATGCATGGGGGAATTAGGGACATCCTGGAGAATAATTATGGTAAGGTTCAGGTGCAAAGAAACGAGTGTGTTAACATAGCAAGTTGCGTTTAAAAAAAATCTATTTTCGGTCTTGTTGATATTTTTACTTACTGATTTAATAAAATGAAGCCCGGAAATTATAGAAAGTTAGTAGGTTTGAGAAATAAGCAAAGTTCGAACTCAAATTTCCCACACAAGCACCAAGGCCCAATGTTAAACTGCTAAGCCACAGCTCCATTTGATCTGATCCTATTTTTGAAAGGATCATGAAGGTGTGGTACAGTCTGTGTGTACATGTATGTATTTCTGTGTGTGTTCAGCAGGAGGGAGGACAGAAACACAGCAGGTACTAGGAGAACATCTAAAGTACATGAGTGATCTGTCACAGTGTGTGTCGCGCGCCTGTTTTTCTGTGAGGCCCAGCAGAGATCTGTGGGTTTGTGAATGCCACCCACATCAAACATACATGCATGTGCTTTTAATCAAGACATATCTGTTTAACAGAAGGACTGTGTGTCTTCCTGTCTGTCTGTCTGTACATATGCCTATCCCTCTGTCTGTCTAGTGAGATGAGAGAGTGTGTTTGTGTGTAATTAACTGGATATGTTTGTAATTAGGAGTGAGTGAGCAACACATTTGGCTTTGTTTGGCTGCCTCAGCACAGCAAAAAAGAGTGCAGAAATAAATTGATTACACAGAATTGTAATTACACTGAAATTATCTCTTTCACTCAGGGGGTTAATTACTGTCCACACAGTAAACATGCACTGTTATTACTCATGGGCCTACATGCAGGGTCTCCCTATTAATTCTGACGACAACACTGCAAAAACGGGCAATAAATATAGCAGAAATGTGGTCTGGTGGTGACCGATCAACATCATGATGGCAGGTCATCTCACCTCCTATTGTTACTAAAGGTCAGTTTGTGACTTTCTTTGAAAATTTTGTAGTTCATCGTACATATGCACAGGTTGCTTTCTTTAACTCATCTGTTCACTGGCGTAATTTGAAGGGAGGCCACTTATATTTCAATTATATTGTCAATTATCAAAGACTCAAAGAAACTTAAGGTTGATTTCATAAATATTTTTGACCACATATATATGCTATTTACACATATGTATGTTTGTTCAAATAAATGCTGTCTATAAGACATAAATGAGCATAAGTGACTAAGTGATGCAGAGTTTTGAAACAGGGCTAATGTATTTATCTAGTACAATGTGTGCATTTGATCTTACAGCTACTTTTTTTTCCATTTTCAAAATTGAAAGATCAAATCGCAGCTGAGTCGACCAATCAGTGTCAGAGTAACTCCGCCTAACGAATGAGTTTTACATCTCCCTTCTCTATTCCCCTCAATCTTCTTTATTTCCTTCGGATAGTGATCTTTTTTTTCCTAGCAGGCTGTTGGAGGCAGGCAGTAATGAACCGTCTCCGTTTAAAGAGGAGAGAGGGCAGTAGAGAGATGAACGCTCACACTGAGATGTGTTATCTTTTATAACTGTGACTAAAACACTGTTTAATGGGTGACTACTCACTCATCAGGGCTCTTGGCTTGACTCTGTTAATAAGCTCTTCTCCCAGCCACTTATAAAGACCCGTCAAAAGCTCACGACACAGATGCACCAAAGATGACACAGAGTTACTCATAGGCACAATTATTGGATATAAACATATGAACTGACATTATACTTCACTACGCAGGGAAAAAGAGTTAAACGGGCGCGGTAAGTTGGTAACTTGGTGCACTTAGGCAGGGCGATCTTTTGTACAACTGCAAGCGTTCTGGTATTGTCTATTGAGTGTCTATTGAGACTCAGCTCAAGCTAACACACACACACACTTGCGGGCCCATCAAAAGAATGTGAGCACAAACCGACTATCAGAGAGATGGAGAGCACCCTGAGAGTTTGAATGTTCACAGCAACAGAGAGAAAGAAGGAAACATCTAGCTTTTAAAGCAGACGGCACACCTTCAGCTCCTCCATCGTAAACTCAGAGACAGAAGGTGAAAGACGGACTGAGCGAGGGAAAAAGAGAGGGAGTTTGGCGTGTTTGATGTCAGACCACATTCCAGAGATTCTGTCTGAATCCCTCCGACGGCTCTCCCTCCATCACTGCGGCTCTCGCTCCGCCAGTTACCATGGCAACAGGGGCCTGAATGGTGGACCGGAGTTGGAGGGTGTGGATGGAGAGAGAGGGAAGGAAGAGAGTCTCTAACTGCAGCCAGGTACCCAGAGGCCTATAGAGACCCAACATCTTGGCACAGTGTGACGAGCTCTTTTCAACTCCCTCTTTCAGTCTACCTCTTCCTTTTTCTTCTCTGGAGAAACAATACGGTCTCCTCTGAATACTAAGAGTGCTCACGCAAATTCCTCACAACTGCTTCCTGACTGAAACGTCCTTCAACATCAACACGGAGATGTACGAGGACTCTCACTCCTGTGTGCAAGGGCAAGTCGCATGAATAAGTCATTTGTCAACGTTCCAGTTGGGACGTCGTAAGACCGAATCGTAATTATCAAAGTGTCACTCTTGGTTATGAACAAAAGCCATTCCCTGGCACTTAAGACTCGAGTCTACGTGGACACTTTAGGGACTGATCGCTTCATTATTGTGAGCGCTTCNACCATTCCCTGGCACTTAAGACTCGAGTCTACGCCGACACTTTAGGGACTGATCGCTTCATTATTGTGAGCGCTTCCAACTCAAAATACGCTCCTAGTGTCCGTCACTGTCTTGAGCCAGTCGATGCAGAACGGGTTTATATTAAAGACTGACGACTTGTGCATGATAATGTAAGTTTATGAGAAGGCCTACATGGAACCTGTGGCCACAAAATGCTTCTAATTTCATTTGTTTTTCCTCTAAAACCTATAACACTGATTCACAATCTAGATGCACATAACTACATGAAACATAATCTGATTGGATGAGACTGCGATGTCACAGAAAATCTGCTGAATTTGTGTATTTAGCAAATACTTGAGACTGCGTAGCATGCTGATTGAGGCTCATTTTTGAGCCATTCTCCTGGTGACAAGACCAGGATTGACATGCGTTTATTTTTTCGCTTGATATCTTTTATGACACAAATCAACAGATAATACTGCTGGAGCTTTAAATGCAGAAAAACAATCAGCAATAGCTGATCATTATTATGATTAGCTCTTGAGAGGACAGATCGTTAATGTCCGCGGTGGTAAATGGAGAGAGTCGTGGAGCATCACTACAACCCTCAGCACCTTTCAGATCCAATCAGGACAGCCATTCCTCACCTCTTCACTCCATTAGAATATCCTTCAACAACAAGCAAATTAATTACAACTCATGGTAAACTCAACATGATTGTGTGTGTGGGGGGGTGTGAGAGTATCCGTGTGATTTAGTAAAACCTAATGAAAAGTGCAAAAAGCTACGCATGCCAGCTTTACAAATGAAATGTTCAATCCATTCATTAGCAAGGACCATTAGGCAAAAGCTCACAGCAAAACAAACAAACATTACAGCCTATTTGGAACAATGACGGATGGACTCGGAAGAGATTTTATAGTAGTTTCTTTTAGCTGAATGTGACCTCTGAAAAGATTAAACCCTAGATATCTTTACTATTAGAAAACATTGATTTCTAAACCTGGGAGTGTTTCCAAAGTAAAACACATTTGCTCAGATTTATATTTTATAGATCAGGAGACTTAAATGAGTTTCACATACAGTAGGCATCACTGTTGCCTTAGATGTTTTTCTTTAAAAAAAAGGAAACAAATGAGACATAAAAGTAAAGAGCTCTCAAATACATGTGGACGGAATTTGATGAGAAATCTTGTTAAAAAGAATCAAATTAAAAAATAATTGTAGGCTTTGATACAGTATATTGGCAAATCTGAGACACTAAAACTGAAGTGACATTCAGTGGAGGCACTGAGATTACCAAGGTCTTTTTCTCAAGAGAAAAATCTGAACAGCAGGAAACTTGAGTAAAAATTTCCTCCATTTATTGTCTATGAGAATGAAATGAGATAAAGATGTCCTTTGTGATTTTTCTTTCATATGGGTTTGTGTGTGATTGTGTACGCCTTATGGGAAAGGGGGAAAAAAATTCATATCACTGACTCATAACCAAGTAACTAACTGAGAGCTACAGTGTGTGTGTGTGTGTGTGTGTATGAGAGACACTGTTAGAGAGAGCGAGACGGAGAGAGAAAGAGATCCCAAATTCTGCTCGGAGTACTTTTCATATCTGACTCACAGTGCAAAGTCCCTCTGCAATTAATCTCTCCTTTAAAGTTTCTTTCTGACCCTCCCAAAGGCTTTCCTCTCATTCTCCTCTCTCGCTGTCTGTGTGTTTGTGTTCGGTGAGGAGTCACTGTGGATTGGGGCCTATTTGATGCAGAATCACAACAGGAGTGGAAATGAGAACGAGAAAGAGGAAAATGAGAGTGCAGGGCCAGTAATGCTCAAAGACATTTGCTCCGTTTCAAAACCCAGTGAGCACACGGAGAGAGCATTTTAAGGCACCAGGCACACATCACCAAAAGCTACTGTAGGCAATTTAATGATGTTACCTCCCAAGATAACTTGTTTCATCCAAATTCTGAGGCTGCATCTTCTGCTAGAATGAATTTAATTGCACTAGGATAGCGGAAGATGCAAAAGAAGTGTTGAATGTAAATACACAGTTCATTGAATTAAAATAGATTATTGTACCTAATAATTGGGTGTTCGTGTATTTTTTATGCTTAGCTATACTTCACTTAAGTGTGAGTTGCTGTCTATGTTCCAAATCTGTTCCATGACTGTTAGGAAGCTGTCTATGTAGGCAGCTGGTTGCAAGGCTGCTCACTAGGTTTTGGGACAGAGCTTTCATCTCTCTTGTGACAGTTCTCTCTCTGTCAAAAAAGAGACCATGCTGGTGGTGAAGGTGGAGGTCATTTTGAGAGGCCAGACTTTTATTCTCCTGGATTTCTCCAAGAAGAGCAAGAAAAAGTGAGGAGAGGATGGAGAGAGATCGAGAGACAGGAAAGGACAAACAGGTAATATTAGCTCCTCCATCACTCCACAGGATGCCTCTGCCATGTCTGTTTTGGACAGAAATCAACAAAAAAACAGAACCATGTACAAAACTGACCCCAAATCAGCACTCCGAAGAATCTGAACTTTGTTTCAGACTTTCTCCGTCGTGTGATGTCAGTGACAACCTCACACGGTACACAAACACCCTGGTGGGGAACAGCAGGCTGGACAGGTTTGATTAATGGGTTTGATGGCTTCAGAAGGTGGTTTATATTTAGCATGCTAATATAAGCTCTGCAGAAGCGGAGGAGCACTCTGATATATTGCGTTGAGTGCTCTCTAAACAGATCTCTCCATTAAAACTTCTGTAGTGTGCTCTGGAACTTTTTTGAGATGGATGACTACACCTTTACATTCACTGAAGAAAATGAAAGTGATGCTAGCACACGCAAAACTCACCATTTTCTTGCTAGGGTGCTGTGTGTGCCACAGTGTTGCAACTGGGTCACTAAGAAGTTCAGAGAGACTTTTAGTACATTGACAAGTAGTTGCTAAGTGGTTGTCTGGACTAGTCCTTCAGTGAAAGAGTAAAAAATTTTATTTTCTACACCCGTGTTATTATGTGCCAGGAAAAGAAAACAAACTAAACCAAACAGCTTTCCTGACTGATTCCTGATTCCTGGATTCTGACTGAAATGACTGGATTTCTCCAGCAAATATTCAACGGTGAATGTGACTGCACCTTTAGAAGTTTGTACACAATATTAGTAATAGTGATTGCCTCATCAAACGCTACTTAAAAAGTCATTTTGCTTTATTTATAAAATACAGTACACAACAGAAATGACTTACAGCTTTGTGGAATGAACAGTTTTGGCTCTAAATTAGTGAAAGAAACCAGTTACATTTATATTTTTACAAAGTGTAAATATACTTCTGATGAATGTTTTCTTGGATTCACAGCGTAGGAAAAAGCTTATGAACCTAGAAACCTTTCTCACTATCTCTTTGTCTGTAATTCTGCTCCCTTTTCTTCTCTCAATGTTTCTATTTTCTTCTTTTCCATGCTTCCTGTCAGCCAGAAATCATGGCGTATAAAGAGAGTCTGGAACAAAATACAACCTGTGGCCTTGGCAAGCTTTTTTATCTGGCTGCCATTGTGGCACAATGACACATTACCCATGGTTTACGATCGTACGCACACACACACAGCAGAAATGTGCTGTCTTGATGATGTCTCCATGAGTAAGAATGTAATGAATGCTGACTTCAGACCCATCAAAACAGACGAGCATTAGCCCAATCCAAGCGTGACAGACAGTCAATAAATACTAATCAGACCTTGCTCACCTTTCCCCTGCCTGTCTGCATGACACAATGCCTGTGCTTGACATGAACACCCAGATATAAACCCCCTAAAAGACCAATGTGGCAAAGTGACCTGATTTGACTGTGCTGTTATTAAGATGTTGTGCTTTTTTGGTCTTTAGCACCTAAGCAATTCACTATGCAATTTTATACACACACACACACATAAACCTGCACAACAAGTATAAACTTGACAATTTTTCCCTCATTCTCTTGCTCTGTCAGCTGCCTTACTGTTCGTCATGAGAATTGCTGCCCATTCTCCTTTTCTTGTTGACAGTTCATCTAAAGCTCACTCTTTAAGAGCCGCGGCATGTTCCTTCACTTCCTACTCCACACATCCGTCCAATTTTATGAGCTGGAGAGAGAAAAAAGAGTGGGCTAATTATCAGCCGGATACTCTTGCAGGAGGTAACCCCCTCCTGCCTTTCTGTCTAACACTGAATTTTCAATAGTCTAATCACTGCACTGTTCTGCGGGCTCAGTGGTCTTTAATATTTTAGGCAAAGAGGTTGACCTGTTGTGCCCAAGAGCTGGGAATTCCCAGAGGACCACCGTGATGGTGGAGAACTGGCACTTTAGCAGTGGCCTCGAACTGACTCATGCCTCCTGCGGTTTACATGGCGTTTCATCACCTGCCTCCAGCCTGAGCCAGAGAGTTTCCGCAGAGATCTTATGATAACCAGGATTTAATGTGTCTGTAAACAAATACTTGTAGTAAATCACATTTTAAGCTATTTGGGGAGAATTTAATTGTCTAAATTGTTTTAGCACCCAAATTGTTAAAGGTTTTCAGCTGAAATACTGTGCATGCTAACTATTTAGCAAATGCGCCCTTTACTGTAGTTAATGTGTGCATCATTATCTAATGACTGCGCTAATCTCTGAGAGTGTTCATTTATGTGAGTGTGTGTGTGTGTGTTACGCTTTGATGGAGTTTTGAGAGTGCCTTGGGGCAGAGCTTATTAACAGAGTCAAACCAAGTGCCCTGATGAGAGAATGGTCACCCATTAAACAGTGTTTTAGTCACAGTTATAAAAGATGACATCTCGCAGTGTGCATTCATCTTCTTTCTCTATTATTCGCGCAATTAAAACAACTTGAAATGTTTCCCAACGGAAGCCCCAACCAAACAACTTGCCTTCCTCTTTCCGTTCTCTCTCCTTCCCCATCATTCCGATCCAAAGTTCTGTCTCCGCACTGGATGGCTGAACCTGAGTTCCACTGTGGGCAGGTGTTAATGCATATTCATGAACACACTGATTCTCATCCAGGCTGCCTTTGTGAAGCCAGTACCGTAGGTGGTAACTAGCCTTCACTCAAAGTTAAACAAACAATACGATTGTGGAAAAGCTTCCTGGACAGCAAATACATGCATATTCATGAGTGAGTCACAAAGGTGGACGGCAGCCTATGCAACAAATTACTGCAGTTCAGGGAGATTTTGGGGAACAAATTTGTGTTTTTATACAAGAACTGTTTAACCAAAACATCAATTTGACTATGTGTTTGCTGGGAGATTTAACAAATACAGACTAAGCCAATAATGGTCTTAACATTTCAGAACTCTGTTGGGGAAATTTCACTTATAATCACTCAATTTAAATTCAAAACCTAATAATTGCTGCTGGAAAGGTTTGCCATGATCTTCGTGGTTTACAAATTAATGCAATTGACCGTCACTGGAACATCAGGCCCAGTGACTTTTGCGGCTTTAGTCAAAGTCTGTTAGCTTTGAGACCATCTGTTGTCTCCTAAAACTTAAGCAGATATTTGATTAATTCCCAGTCAAATGCTCTCTAGAATTATAATGTTTAACATAACTAAAGCCTGTTCGAAAAAGATGAGCAATACATAATACATCCTGTTTTGACAGGAAATACACCAACACGAGGCAGAAAAATGTCATTTCAAAGCCAATGCATAGACCTTTAAGACAGCAGTCATACTAACGCATATTAAATCTTGATAGCAGTGCATTTTTTGGCATAATGTGCTGTAACAAATTCTGCTCCTGAAGATACTGTACCAGAATGCAAAACTTTCAGGGCATCAAAAGAGGTTTTCTTTTCAGATGGAAGATACACTGTACGGCGTGTTGCAAAAATCAGGGTCGACTACCAGTTACAGTAATTACCCACAAAACACAGCTGCAGCAAAAGGTCCTCTGCAAACGGATTGCTTTCAAAGCTGCATTCAGAAGAATCAACGTTTAATTAAAAAAAAAAATAAAAATAAAAATAGGTTATTTCAAAAGTGAAGGACACGTCGCCATAGAAAAAGACATGCCCACACACACAGACGTCAATTTAATAAAAAAAAAATCTTTTTCATACATGCACAATAAAGTGCATTTTTGAGAGCACATCATTCCCATGGAAACAAAATTCAACAGATGTTGCAGTGCCATGCCACATCAGGCCAATAAGTTTATGCTTTTTCTCTCAATTGATTCAAGAACTGATGGTCATACATAATTAAGAGAGATTAAAGACACAGCAGACTAGATTTTCACAGGGTTTTAAAACACAGGCTTGGCAAAGACCACCTATATATCCTAAAGGACCTGGATTTAAGTGTCACCTCTTGCTTAAGACTGAACATTTATTTAAAAGAAAAGCGCCTAAGAGAGAGACATCAATAAATGATTTATGCTCTCTCTATATCATCGCCTGACAGATTAATCAGATATTCACTCCTGGGAGTGATGATACTATGATAGCACTATGATGTGCCCGAGGAGTCAGTCGTAGTGCATAATAATGAGGAGGGGGACTTGAAGGAAGACCACATGGTCATCACATGTGCAATGATAATAAGGCAGGTCCAATGGTGAGTTTTTAACAAGCACAGATATATTCAGTGTTAAAGCTGCTATAAAATTTCTTTAGATCATCATATGCAGGAAAGATTCAAGATGCTGTGTTAGCAAAGTTACAGCTGCTCAACATAGCTGGAGTGTTCAGTCTGAAAGAGTGATTAATGTAAATCAGCACGAACGAGCTAAAATATGTCTCTCTCAATGTCATGATGTTGTGATGTCATAATCCCTTGTAAGGGCGTTATGATGCGTTTTGGCACTCCTGATGGGTGTTAGTGTGACCTGTAAAGTCTCAACTCTGTCACTCACGGGGTGTAATGACACTGAGAGATAATGACTCAGCATTTCAGCGGGGTGGAAACGTTCTCTGTGAATTTCAATAAAGCAGATGGTGGCGATGCCATCAAATATGCAGCTCACAGTTTCACTTTCCCTCCGCTGCGAGGACAGTTGGGTCTTTATTTAGCAGCTTTAGCGAGACTAGTCTGGCCGTAACTGGTAGCCGAGAGCGTGAATCACAAATGCCGAGCGATCTGAACTACGTCAGGTCTGGAGAGGACACTGAAAAAAACCAGGTGGTGTCATCTTGAGTGTGCCATCTATTTTCAACCTACCATTCAAAATCCCATTCAGCATGAAAGCGCATCTCCACTCGAAGTGCCAAATCAAAACTGCCAAAAAAAAAAGACAAGCTCCTTTGGAAATGAACCCCCCTTGACTCGTCCCCCCGCTGCAGCAGCCAATCACACTGTGAGACAGCTGCATCTCTTCTCAGCGCTCGTCCTACAGATGCTTGTCTGGCTGCTCCTGCGGACCGATGAATCCTGCAGGTAACGAGTCAGCACAGGGAGGCATGCTGGGACACGTGGCTCTTCTTTCGCGCATCTCGTTTGCCTAAATTTGCATTCATTACGCATCAGGCAGGGCATGGAGAAGGGCTCAGAGAGAAAGAAGAGAGCGCAGTGTGGCGCCGTGGTGGATTGTGGGAGCTCTGAGGGGGGCAAGAGCTCTGAGGGGCTGGAAAAACAACTCAGTGGGTTATTAAGCACAAGGGGTGCAGTAGTTCACTGAGGTGAGAGGGAAGAAGAGGGACAGAGTTTACTCCGTTCTAAAACCTAGAGAGCTGCCTACTTA